>JABASD010002935.1:0-22969 GCA_019776165.1 Pogonognathellus flavescens
AAAGGTCGAGTTCGCAAATGAGGTCAAATGGTCAACTCTTTCATAACCTCTGACCTTTTTCTTGCGCTACTTTATTATAGCCGTTTTGCAATGGTTTATTCAAGTTGAGTTTGAAGAAGATGGGAGCAGTTCAGTGCAACAAACCTATTTGGTATCCACTCGACTATACTCATAAACAAGTACAATATCAACCTTATATAGTGATATTCTATTTATCTACTCCGTAATATTGACATATCTCTTAAACCCTTCCTTATATAATACTATAGGTATGATTGTACTATTGTACACAAAATATAATTTGGTGCATGAATGAAGTATAAGGTTCCATTTACTAGTTTATGTATGATATCATGTCGGAATGAGAAAAGTAATACGTGGACTACATCTTTCTTCTGCATGAACTTCATTCAAGTTATAATGTGTTTGTCTCACGACACGTATTGCGTACAGCAATTCAATACAAGCAATAAACCTTCCTTTTATTTATCTTTCCACAAATAATAGCGCAGTCCATTTTAAACACTCCTATATAAGTAAAGGAACGTCTTCTATAAAAAGTATACACCAACATATATGAAATATGTAATATTTGCTTATTATATCGTAATAGAGACAGTTTCATTTGTCAGAAATAAAACCCACCACTTTTTTATAAGCTGGCTGATACTTGCTATCCTTTTCGATTAGAATTGGCCTGAGTGAATATAAGTGATACACGGGAGCAAGCATAATATTACATGACGATGTGAAAGGAAAGATTGAATTTTCAATAGGATATTTAAAGCAACAAAAACAGAATCATTTTTGTACTCTGATATTATCCAATAACTCCCTACTTACTTAGATTGGATTGATCTCTTATGGGCTCAACATTTCACAATATCACAATACCCACACACACACAAGAGCACAACTCTCTGTAGAAAGAAAGTTAAGTGGTTTTCCATCGACTGAAATTGATCCTAAACCATAACTATTCTCATCTGAACAGCAATGGCTCACGTTTCATTAATTCTCTGAAGAATTTTGTTTTCTCTTCATTCTTCCCAAGAATAAAGACCTGCTGTATAGATAGTAAAAGTAAACATGGAAATACATATTTCTATGTAGAGAATGCGTTTATTCCGAATGCGAGATACGTATCATGTCGACAAAATAAAAGGATTAGAATTTATGTTTTCTATACACCACTGCACTACCACTTATATACAACAACCTCCTCCTTGCATACTTGCATTGCATAATTTATGTATGTGAGGTACGAAGCTATACACGGGAATGTATCGTAGATAATCGAGTTGATGTATTACATTATGCGCATATTATTATTATTATGATATAAAGCAGCTTGAACAATAAAAATTGCATTGTTACTAATAGACTAACCTAATTGGAGGTTAAAGAAAACATTCCTTTCAACACTTTGCCTGTCTGAATACGGATGGGTGCTCCCTAGGAGCTTAAAGTGAACACGTGAAATTAAAATTTCTAAAGCTACTTATATTATTATTATTATATGTACATTAACAATAATACCACGATATTTTTTATACCATTATAGCATTACGTTACCCATACTGCTGCTACTTAAAAATATGAGTACAAGTTGAAAACTAAATAATACATGTAAGACTAATCTAGGAAAACAATTTAAGGGTTTATACTCCGATGGTTGCAGGTTGGCCTGTAAGGCTGTCAAAAATTGTGAGACAAGGCAAGACGATAAGGATTTCCGATCTCTGAACACACACATATGAAATGAACATATACATTATGTAGCAAAATATTATATTTATGTATTTAATTGAGTAAAGGCCAAAAAAGAGTTATAGATCTACAAAGAGAGGCACATGGAGAGAGAGAGAGAGACAGAGAGGGTGTACGTATATACATTCCCGTAAATCCGATAAAAATTCTTCTCACGCCGTAGCCTTATGGATGAAGATAGACAAGTAGTAATTAAAAGTGTGTAAGGAGTTGGTAATAGATATGTAGAGAGCAAGAAGGGAAGGAAAAGTAAAGTCAGTTCATAGTACAAGGAAGGAATGATACTTTTCGACTCTGTAGATGCAATAATGTAATGTTAAGTTGGAATTAGAAGTCATCGTCTAGTCCATAGACATCTGTCAAGAAAAGAAACCTCACCCGGTTGCGAATTACCACTTAGGTATATACATTAAGATTATACACACACATAAGTTCATATAGACAAGACGAGATACTAGAACTGATACAAGATACATTACACATGTACCCAGGTACCCACAGCCGTAGGTGCATCCTATACGATGAAGCTTATACTTACTTTTCGACGAGAGTATATTCCACAACACAACAAAGACTTAATTAATTCGAACCACGTCTACATAATTCCTTCTAAACTTTTCTGTGCAGCATATTGCCTCTTTTACTGCATTAATACATACTTTACTTGCTTTTCATTCTCATCCCGTGTAATTCTCGTCTTAGCAATCTTACATCACATGGTTTCTTACCAGAAAATTAAATGCAACATCGTCTGAGAAGAGAACAGGTGCCGATAAACTTTACATTATGTTACAATACACGGCAGATTGGTAGTAGTTGGTAATAATAACGAATTATATAGGACTTTAACAGTGCGGGAGGAGATTTACTATAAGAAAATGTAAAAATTGTTACGATCTACTACTACTAAGACTTTCAGCTTGGAATTATTTCTGTGTAATATATAAGTACATAGTTTCACTGGATTTGTAATGTAGTACTACCACAGTGAAACATTTAGACTAAAATTACTAATTTTATGGCAATTGCTCTCTTGCATACATTTGCGTATGTTAAAACTTGAGATGTTTGTTGTACGTGGACTTAACTTCATTACAAATATTATTATGGCTTTGGTTATACTTCTGCTACTTCTCCTGCTGCGTTTTGAATTTAATAGGGTATATGGAATGGTTTGCTCTTTTCTGTATAGAATCTAAATACATTAAGCATTCATTTCTTGTTTTCTACGTAACAACAGGTAAAGTACCTAAACGGAAAAGTCGTTTGAACGTTCACCTCCCCGTAGTAGACCTCATACCTTCAATTAGTCTTCAGAGGTGGTTTAGTTAATAGTGATCTGGATTGAAAGCATCTCATATACGCCGAGGTTGTTGGTTCTTCTTGTTGTATGGTTTCTGAAATGGACTTCACATTAGGCTTGATGCAATTCCTTCGAGAAGATTTATTTACCGGAGCTACTCACTAATTATCACCGAGACGAACAGAGTTGGGATAGAAAATATCTTCTTGACTTCACTCCAAAAGGGTTTTGTACAACATTAGGTGTTAAATAAAGTAGACGGACCATAGAATGAGACTTCCCAAGAGTCTGTTCTCTTAACTTTCAACTATTTCACTCCAATGAATTTCTCTGAATTAAGCCACTTCAATGCTTGGGCTTCTTGCTAAAACTCATTCGGGATCTCTGTCTGCCTCACTCTGTTGTCTGTCTATTTGCAAGATCAGCAGACTCTCTTTACCGTACTTACGGTTTCTGGTCGGAGTAAAGGCTCTGAACGCTCAACTGAGCGAATGAACTATTTTCTGCTTCAATTGATGAACAAATTGAAATGCTAGCGCACTACAAAACTCCCTGTCAAATTACATTTAAGCCTTCGCTTCGAATTTACTACTTTTACTTCGTTTACTGGCTTCAGCGACTTTTGCTTTGGTGAGTGCTGACGAAACGCTTACAGTTTGCCCCCTCCTTGACAGTTTTGATATTTTCTATCACACACATAAAAGTGACAGAGAAGCTCCTATAAGAGTTCGCGTGCAATGACATAAACGATAGAAACACAACATCGTTTACTTCTTATATTATGTGTGTTATGTGTGGGCAAACTTGTTTCCTCCTTTCAAAATCGAAACCTTAATAAAGTGTCCTCTTCAGCTCAAATCCCAATTTCGGTTTGCGGATAATTCAATCCTCTTCAACTGTTCCAAGCAGCCAACTAGCAAATTAACTAAATGAATGTCGGAGCAAAGTAAAGATTTGTTCTACTTGTCACTCTATATAAGTATTATACTATGTATGTGAAAATATTCCTTGTTGTAGTTTGGAAAACATTGTAGTTTAAAAAGTGTATAAACTACAAAAATGTTTGTGCATTGCAATTTGTTATAGGCACACTGCACAACACGCTTACGTCATTTTCACGTACACGACTAACATGACACTGCCATTTAGTTAACATGTTCGCATAATTTTTGATAATACAATTAAATTACTGTTGTAGTGAAATGAATGTTAAAAAGCTAAACCTTCTTAAGTAAAATACTTTTTAGCTCAATGTAAACTTTTTACTGCTGCATGTTTCTTGTATATATATTTTGATGTCAAGTTGTACATTTAGGATAAATGTATAAGAAAAATACACAACTTAAGTGTCAAGGATAGGTTTATATTCGTACATAACACACATACAAGCAATTAAACGGCTTTACTATTTCGTGCAGACATACAATATTTACATACGAGCAAAATAATAACTACCGTTTTGCGTTGCTGTCAAGATGTTTTAAAAACGAGACTTATTTACACAAAGTAAACCTTTCAACTTAATCGTACATGTACAGTAAAGCATTATGTGAGTTTATACGTAGAGGTATTTGCTTTTTGAGGACAAAAAGTCTGGAAGTTGGGAGTAAAGCTTAATGGTATTTGTTGTATGATGTATTTAGGTACTTACATCTATTTATGTGAAATCCTACAATAAAGTACATCACATTCGTACGTGGGGAGTAAAGTAAATATTCCACAGAGTTTTGTGAACATGCAATTGTATCGTCAGTTGAATTAAAATCTTCAATCCGACTTTATCTTTTCTTAACTCGGTATGGGACTGCAGACAGACAACTTTCCCTCTAAATGAAAGAAGACGAACATCTTATCTTTATACAACCGTGATACATGCACTCGACACATATACTTGTTAAACCTGCTATATGTTTTTATAATGAGAACATCTTAAGTTACGCTAGGGTTGTTTGCGTTCTGGTCCATGAATGATACGTTGAATGAGTTTCGTTCTTTATTCCCTCTTCCTAAATTGATTTGAATTCATTGAAAGCCAAAAACAAGTTCTTTTTTCTGTTCTCAGTCTATGTACATAAGAGATTTTAGAACATTCGATTTGAAACTATTTAGGTATCTCACATTCACATAGAAATCTCAAGTAAGGTAGGTATGCGTATGTTTGTAAATTGGAAGTCGTCTTCCAGTGTAGTAATGATTGTAAGTACAGGAACAATACCAGATGATACACAAGCAAGACGACATGGGATCAGACTAATAAAAGCAAAGCAATCGTCAAGAGAATACCTTCATTTCTCTTTATAAGACTGCTATTACCGACAATTATTGAATTGGAATTTAATGCAGTTTAATACAAACATTACTATGAAGAACATGACTGAAATAGTTTAAAATGTATGTATGTATTCGTCGCGCCGGTTTTTACTGAAAATTCCAATCATCTTTGTGATAATCAAATAATTCTTTGAAGTTGTACAGAAATGATATTGTTGAGCCAACGCAAGACCACAGGAGGTCATAAGGTTACTCATCAGGAGGTCTCTATCTTTCATGTTAAATAGACAGCTTGTGAATTTATATAGGTCGTTCTGGACTAGAATTATCCATTTGACTTTATTACTACATTGCATTGGCAAAACTCACGACGCACACAACAAAACAGCAGTCGTACTCTCGGACATAAAAGTTTCCTTATATCAAAATTATTCCGTGATATAAGTCAAGTTACCACATTCCTGTGGAGGAAACTACATATTTACCAACAAACATTTCATAACAACAACAACCAAAATACATTACATCTCTGTGCCTTGCCGAAAACATGTGGCGCACTTCAGCAAAGTGGTACTATACGGTATCTCATCTCATTATTATCAACTAAGTACTCAGACTACTTACCTTTCCTACCCAAGTCTAATATTTACAATTTAATATTTACCAAAACTTTCCAGTTATACATTATAGTCTAATTTCATTCACAAGAACAATACCTATTGTATAGAGGCTAAAAAGGGAGAAGAGTTTAACATATTTCTTGAATCAAAGTTTAATGTATAAACAATAGGTACTTGTATATAGTTACGCATATTATATGCTGAGTTTTTCATAATTAAAAGAACTTTGAGTATTTTAATCTAAAGAGCTGCTCTCCCGTTCTTCTTCTGGAGGAGTCAAAGTTTTCTTGTGTTGTTTCGAAAGTTCATATATCACGGTGAATTTGTGAAGCAGGAGACTCCAAAGGCGTAACCGAGGCTTTTCCTCTATTCTTGTAGACAACATGAAGGTTTTGACAATACTAAACGCTGCATGCGTGCAAGGATCTCCTTAAAGTTTTCTGGCAAGTAGCTACTCCTCGCCTTGCACTGAATTTCGTTCCAAATTTTACCCAATTATTCATCCACCACGTGTGGGCGTATGTTTCGTATATTTCCCAAACCCAGATTACATGTTTACCAGAACAAGATGAGATATCAAAAATATTTCTCAACTTAAAAAGGGCTGTGAAAAAAATTATTGGAAGAGCGGAGCACGCAAGGCGAACAAAATAACACAAAACAAAAGGCAGAACAGGACAAGAGGAGAAACGTAGCAAGTTGCTCTGACTTTTCATAAGTAATAAGTAATAGTACTACCATTACCTACCACCTCACTCGGTATTTTCTCCGGGTGCATTTTTATAATGTGTTTAAGGTAACACTCATCATACTTATCTCCAGAGATAATATGAAACACATACACTGAACATACACGTATAGATAGAAACATAAATGCATCATGCATTTACAACGACCAGAATTATTTTATCTACATCACTATACACTTCTCCCGTATATACAGATCCCACTAATACTCCGAGGAGGTTATGCACACCTGTTCAAGTTGTTTTACTCTGCTTTTGCCTGTTTGTCTGTGTGAGATAGATCCATCCATCCATATAAAATGCATATTACCTGTGTACTTATATATATTACATTCCATTAGCATCTTTCCCATCAAAACACTTACTCCCTTTGGTAATGATTAATTTCACTTTGAAAAAGTCACTCTGTTAACTCCATCCATCTCTTTAATTTAGAAATGTATAATCTGATACGAAGTAGTAGTAAGAAATGTACAGAACAAATCAGAATAGGAACGACCAGCCCGCCCTTCATGTACAACTTCTGTCCCAGCAAGCATTATAGCCACATAGGTATAGTGTGGAATATCTATCTGGACAGAAGAAGAACCACTAACAAACCAGAACTGGAAGAACGGAATTTTATCCGTTGTTTTACAAATGTATTAAAATTCAATCCCTTAGATTTCACATCAAAGTGTACATGAAAGCAATTTATTTATTTTACTTTATTTCATTTGCCTATCATGTTCTCCCAAATATCTGTTTTAGTTACCTTTCCACTACATACATCCAGGCTATGCTTCACATGCATCGTCCACATGTCCAAAGTCCAACGTGCAACACTAACAGCTAATAGACATGGGTCAAATAGCAAAATAATTATAAAATATATAAGGTAGGTACATTAAATTCCATCCATATACCCATTGTACCAAAAATGTAGATAGCTCCCAATTCCGATGACAAATGACTGACGATATCATAAAATATGAGAAACATGAAACCAGATTAATATCTTGGACAAAATTACTTTCAATTACAAAACGATTCATGCAAAACGATTTGTTGCGTTTAATGCCTATTGTTACATTTGTGATTGCGTTTTATTTCAATAGATATAAGAAAAAGGTAGGTTCATTTTTCTTCTTCAGTTTATTTTACTGGCAATCTAACCTAGGTACACCGAAAAAACACCGATGTAGTTTATTCACCGAGGTTTCAAACCCTAGTACTACTTGTTACTTAATAAGGTCTCAAATAAAGTAACTGTGATGATTTGATAGAAGTTTCTGTGTTTCATAAAGACGAGAGATTTCTGTTCTATCACTTTCGTCATCTCATCACGGTCTGACCTGTCATCGCGGGGGTAGGTAATCCTATCCTATTGTGTAACCTAGTCCCTTATTTAGATCCGCACATCGGGGATTTATACTTCATACACAACACATTGCTCCTTGTTAGATAATAGATACAATTAACTAATTGAATAAATACACCAGTGAGACCAATACTAATAAGAGTAATTCTGTACAATACGTGAGTACAATAGAAAGTGTAATGTGTAGCCAATTCATATAGAAATAAGGATTTCATTCACTCTTGCCAATTCCATGATATTAACAGACTTCTTCCAATCGATCTAATTATTTCATTTTCTAAAGGTAGAGATTTACTGTTGAGTTCATTCATTCATTGTGTAATACGTACATCTCATATTGCATCTAGAAATCACAAAAAACACAAAAGTAGTAACCAATCAAAACGGAAAATATATTATTGCTTTGTTACTTAGGACTAATGACTTCACCAAATCACAATCGCATCTTACAGAAAAGAAAAGTAGCCGTATGATGCTTTAACGATCATAAATGCTCAATTGGGAGTTCGGATGGGGAAATCGAGACTTTCCAGTTAGCTCTCACAATATTTTATCTAATTTCCTTTCCTCTATGCCGTCACACTGCCGATCTACCACGGTTTCAGTTTCAGTTCGTGGATTTCTGTCTATAATGTCAGTTTTCCACAGTAATATGAGTATATGATGAACATAATTGGTTTAGCTTGGCTGAGGTTTTGCAACGACACCATTTCTCGGTGTCTCTGCAGACTAATATAAGAAAAGTGGCTTATAATAAATGGCTGACTACGTAATTTTCACATTTAGAACATTTTATTGCCGTCAAGCGGTTTTACTCAGCCCACATAACAATTTCTCTGGACTCTGAAGAAACGATTTCATAGAAGACCACGGTGTACATTAATGTGAGCGAAGAAGAGGTCTTCGCCTTCGAAAAGCAAATGGAGGCTTATCACATCTACACACACAACCTTCTGGTTTGGTTTGGCATAAGGCAAGGCAACTATCAAATCAAAAATTGCTGAGCGAGTAGAAATAATTTAGGTGATAATCTTAAATGTCAAGCCCTAGGCGACTTTTAGAATGAGAAGTAAAGAGCAAAAGATCGAATCTTTCGCAAAATTCTCTTTTTCGTAATTCACAGAATAAAAGGAAGTAGTGGTTATAATGGTAGGATTCAGAAGTAGTGGTTTAGGCTTGGCTGCTAATAAAACATCAGGCCAGGCCAGCCAGATAGACAAGTCCGCTTTTGATGTGTTATATTATTATTACATGCTTCTCTCTCTCTCTCTCTCTCTCTCTGGTTGATTTGATGTTCATTTTAGTTGATGTATCCATATCATTAAATGTGGCAGGTGAATGAGTATAGTTTTAGGGACATCAAATGAAACCGTTAGTGCTCGTATAATCTTTATGTCAGTTAGACAGATTGAGCAGCAGTATACTAGTGGTTAGTTACACACAGTAAAATAATCTGTAGATGTGAAATTTGATATGTAAAGTAAAATCATCATGTGATGTTTAAATTTAGGCCAAGAGATCAATCCAATAGTAGTGACTTGAAATTAGATAAAATGTTCCACAGTAACTCTTCTGGTGTTCTGCTGCTGTTATTCTCTCTCTGCACTGTTGTGATAGACTGGTTGCCCCTCCAGCTGTGTTGGCAGTAGTAGTTCGACTTGTATCTTTTATATATGAATAAATAGATGCAAGGAGCCAGTAAGTATCCAAAGGAGTAGCTCTCTCTGTGGCTGTGCTGTGGCTGCCTACAGTCCGTTCGTTCGGCCGATGGACGGCAATAGGTTAAGGGTCAGTAAGGTCAGAGTCGTGATTATAAGGCTTGATCCACGCGTGCGAGGCACCACGTCTTTCCTGATAAAAAAGCCACAAAGAAGGAGGAATCTCTGAAGGCATCAACTAGCTCATCTCCGTGTCTATTATAAATCACAAAAAGGCGAGCATCACGTTTTGGGGCCGCGCGTTCAACTATCATCGTAATGATAGGTACGCAACGCAAAAACCTCTTCAAAAAATCTCGGGAAAAATGTGTTTGTATCATCGTGGTGAGCTAAGGCTTATTCGTCTCTCTCTCTCTCTCAGTCTCCTCTTTCATCTCTCTCTCTCGACTTTTCGATGTAGTCATACTTTATGTTGCATTACTCGTACTACTCGTTCGGCAGTGCTTGATGATGCTCGGAGGTAATTTTTTGATATAATTATAGTGCAGGACCAGCACATACTCGGGAAAACTATGAGCTCAAGAAAATCTCTCTCTCTCTGGTCTAAGTTAAGTAAAGAGCTAAACCGACTGACTTTGGTTTGATTCTTTACATGTTTTGTACAGATAGTGTTCATCATATTATACCAACCTACTATCATTCATATTATGCTTAGATATGTACTTAGATAGGCGTTCGAATTTTCTCCCTGTAAAATGAGTAAGCACATAAGCTCAGCTGCATGTTTTAAATATATTTCACTTCTTGTATATCATACATTATGTGCAGTTGCCTTATGACCTGGGCTCTTGTCTGACTCTCTTGTATGTGACACCCACTACCCACAAAAGAAACAGTAAAAGCCGCAGTAAGCGAAAACTACCGTGACTTATCTTTACTCAGACTCTCGTAGTATAAAATAATACATAATACAACGTTGTACTTTTATAACATTAAAACTTGGCTCAGTGGATCTGCTTCATTCACTGTAGCCATTTATACTTCACATAACGAAACTCTACCAGATAGAATTATCATACCGTTTCCTTCGCTTCCCTTTATCCTCCTTCTTGATGACTAAACTCTTGTGTAACTTTCCTACAACTTCGCGTACACAGTATTGTTTCCAGTTTCCACTTCTAGACACACAGACTATTGACTGCATACATAATTTTATTACATTTTAGCTACACAAAGACTACTACACACACAAAACTCAAGAATGGAGGAGCTAAATAGTAGTAGTAGTTTAGTACGTGTGTTAGTGTTCCCACTCATTCTCTTTCTCATACTTAATAGAGTAGGGATATATGCAAAGTAGTTTGTATACGATTTTGAGCCCATGTGCATTACTAATACATATACGAAAGTATGCGGTTGAATGAATAACCATTCATTGTTGTAGTATATAGGAATATCGTGGAGGTACCTAAGTTCTTTTATGAATTAAGATGCGCCTTTTTCCTACTTAAGGACTGGCAACAGCACTTAACTCATATTTCATTCCGAATCATAATTTATCCAGAGAGTGGACGTAGCATGTATAACTCTAATTATGTCAAACTATCATTTCTTGTTTCTCAATATGCTTTTTTTGATTTCAATGATTCTTATTTAGAAAAACAGGCGGAAAGCAAGGTTATGTTATGTGGTTGGGAATCCAATGGAATTTATTGATCTCAGGAATTTTTCCTACGTGTAGTGAATGCCGTGAGAGAGGAGACTGAAAGTGTCTTTGCCAAATTACCACCCAACATTTCGACTAACCGTAGCAAATATCAAAAATACAACCAAAAACTCCATGCATTCTCTTTTGAAGTACCTATATGGATGTTAGACATTCAGGAGAGATACTAAAAAATATATGGATTGCTGCATATGCGATAGACTCTCTCTCAGAGGAGGAAAACAATCTGTCATACTTATTGTGATGTAAAAGATGAAGAGAAACAAATGGCAGGAGTCTGTAAGCCAGAGAGACATTGCAGATAGACTCTCGCTCTCTTTTGTACTAGAACACAGTCGAAAGATAATGGTATGGAGAAGAAGATATGAAAATCGATTGATGTGGTCGTAGAGTAATATATGATAGAGCATTGTATTCTGCCAAGTCAACTGAACTCAACTGAAGTAAATTGAACATGGAATATGCCTAAGAGAGAGAGAGAGAGATAGAGGAATAGTATGAGTGAAGTTGGCATTGGGATTTCGGGATGAGAGTTGCTTGATATGATCGTGGCAGAAACAAAGTTGCGATATTTCATGTGATGGAATGCTCCGGGGCTCTTTTGCCCTGTTCGGATAGAGTGGAAGAGGAGAGAGAAGAAGAAGAGAGGAGAGACACAACTATACAGAGAGAGAGAGAGAGAGAATAGTATTTATGGCCATATCTATCTATACTTCTCCATGCTAGTAGTACTCCTACTTCATCCTCCAAATAAAGTACAAGCTAAGAATACGGGAAAAGTAAAGTAAGTAATACTTACTGAAATACAAGTTATAGAAGCTAGAAGCTATGGAACACTCATGTAATTTTCAAGAACAAGTCGAATGGAATGGAAAATAAGGATTTGTATTCGGCAGATCGTTCCATACTTCTAGACCAGTGTGGTTGCTATGCTAAATGGGTAAAGTAAAAAGCACTAGTAGACTTGGAGGAATATGTGCACACTCTCTCTCTTATAAACTATGTATACATAAAACTAGTAGTGATGAGAATTTGACGGCCTTTTCTCTTCTTCTTCCACTCTTACATTACAAGTACTACTATGTGTTTACTTCTTGAGAATCCTGCAGAATACTTGGTAGTAAATAAATAAGTATTTAATAGTTAGCTGGTATATGCCACGCATGGAGAGGCAAGTTGGTCTTGGTAGACAGCGAGGCAGTAGCAAAGCAAGCGAGAATAAGTAGTAGCATGCCATATGAATCCAAGACAAGCCAACCCAAACCAAACGAGAAATGTGGTAGTAGTAGAAGTAGTAGTAGTAGAAGAAGAAGAAGTAGTGGTAGTAGTAATAGTAGTAGTCTTATGTCGTCCAGCAATAAAGCAAGCGAGTATTGAGCTCTCGGAAAGAGAGAGAGAGTATTAGATAGAAGAGTAGTATGAAAATACAGAAAGAGGATCGAGTAGTGCAGTTGGATGAAAGGAAGGGATTGAGGCAGAGCTGAGCAAAGTGGAGGATCGTGAATGCAGACAGGGGCATCCCGCATCCCAATTTGATTCGGATGGCAGAGGAGGTACCAAGTTTCCTTATTGGCCTAAGGCGACTCCTCAGACTCGGTTAGAAGGAAGGCGGGGATCGTATACCAGTCCCGTCAGACAATTTTCGCACAGCCTCATTTGCATATCATATGAAACCCCTTCCTTTACATTTACTTGCCTTTACTTGTTTCTCTCTCTGTGTGTGTGTCTCTACCGTCTCTCTCTTTGCAGCATCTACAACATTACTCTGCAATGCTTGCTCATCATTTATTATGCTCAGCTTCTCCATCATGCATCTCTCGCTCGATCCTTCTTCTCCGTTGCTCCTTGTTTTCTGTGTGTATCTCTTTGTATGTACATGTTCGTGTGTACGTTCGCCTTGACTTTACTACTATTTAAATATTGTTAGTTACTACTTATTACTACTTATATTGTACATGTTATGTTCGTTCATACAACAACAACTAAAACATGCTTACTAAAGCAGATATTTTGACATAGCATCACATAATGTAATGAAATATAAATAATATGAGAGAGAGAGAGGTAGGTACCCGAAATTAATAGGAGGGAGTCGTTTATTATTCGTTCTGTATTATTTGCTATAGTAGTAGAAGTTCTATTACCAAGTAATGTGGCCTGACTGAATGGTTTGATAGTATGTGGCATTACACACGCATTAAACACGAAATGGTGAATGTTGGTCTTTGGAAATTTGAATGTGCATAATGTAGCGTGGTGGTAGTTTGGTGGTAGTCATTCTTTATGTTGTTTGTTACATATGAGAGAGCTAGAGAGTTGTGTATGAGTCAAGCTGGAACAGAGTGCTACACGCCTCCTCGATAGCCCATTGATAATCATCTCCTCCGACTAAAATTAGCCTATAGTCATGAAAAGGGAAGCATGGTATGAAATCTATGATATTATGTCTGTTAGTTGAAGTTGTAATGTATTTATGTGCTTGTGATATTATTATGAACTCCAGAGGCCGGTCTTTGATTGAGACCTTTGGGTGATGAGCCCGCTCCTCGCCTCGCATGACTACGATCATGCTTAATCCACGTTCAATTCTCTAATAGAAGCCAATGCCAAAGCCAACATCACATAACACATCGTAATCGTAAAATGGAATGATGAGGAGAGATGAGAACAAGATGAGCTGCGGTGTATATAGAAAAGAAATAGGTAATAGGTAGGCTACGGGTACCTTAACAATATCAACCTTGTTTACCTGTAACTATATATCTCTCTCTCGAGTTTTATGTAGCGAAGGAAAGAACGTTTTGTATGTGGAAAGTGTAAATGTGTTTAATGTTCAAGGAATCAAAGAATTCAGATATGATATCAATATCACTAGGTACATTTATATGAAATATTATATAAACTTGACTTAACATCAACTCGAAAACATCCGTCACGAAACTGGATTTAAACATAAGAGATTGATTATAGGATACGAAGTGCAGGAGCATTCCTCAAATCCAAAAGATTTCATAACTCTACTATTATCGTCCGCAACATCTCATATCAAACATCTGCCTGTTATTCCCTTCTTGACTAAAATACTAATCCTCCTTTAACGATATAAACATTAAAGAATTCTGTTTACAGGACGATACATTTCACTCGCTAACTGCCTAATATCTTCAAACCTCCTGCTAATACCACCATATCATTATTACGCTATATTATGTACATTACATCTTTTTCGAATAAAATAAAATCTATTGTCAGATTGGAACAAAACGGAGGAAATTACTACTCCCTTGAATAAAATTGTAAACATTCCGTTCCTTTATTCCCTTACTAAGGTAAAGGTACCTTCTCACCATTTAGATATAGCAGGAGCGGTACAATAGTTTTTGTATTTTTTATTGTAATTCAATTCACTTATATAAATTCAAATGATCCTGTAATGATATGTATTTGTAATACACATATCTCTATGCACAATGTAACAAGATGTACCTCTGCAAAGATTTTACATAAAAACTAGGCCTTAGTAAGTATATGATTACAAATTACAATGTTCTATTTTGCCCATGTGAGCAAAATAAATGAAATATGGAATGGAATTACTTCCAAACACTTTGTAGCACATGGTACATGTTCTGAGATAATAAATTGTAAAATGTGTGCGAAGTAATTCCTACAAGGCAGTTGAATTACTTACCTTGCCTTTTGCTACTCGTTGGTTTCGCTTAACTGTCCTGTCACTTGAATTGCACACAAAAAAGCCAAAACTCATTATTATATGATTATTACGGCGCGATGGATGGAGAAGCTTAATAGACATTCCGTATAAGGACTTGTCTTTTTACCTATTGTTACGGTGCATGCAAAAGTTTTCTATTCAAATGTCAAATGGGATGACAAGACGAGAAAACATTTCCCTACTAATAAAGTTTTCCTCTGTACTAGAGTACTGTGCTAAAGCAAATCCTTCTTTCAATTGTTTCTCTACTTATCCTTTTTCACTTACGGTGTTAATAAGACGACTCTAAAGGTGGGCTCATGAGAATTACCATGTCAAGTTTTTATGAGAAAATTTGTTTATAATATCACACTATACTTAAATCCTAAACTTGATGTTGGTTTATTAATTTGCGGTTGAGAAAGAATTCCGGAATTTATTATTGTTTTCTGTCAGTAAGTACACTACTCTCTCATTTCTCATACAATCCAGACAATTGCATATAATATGGCAGTAAATATTTATCACGTACAACACATACTACGTAACCACTGTAATAAAGGTATTTAGTGCAACATACTCCATGCATTAGTCACACACGTACAGTTCAATATACGTATAGGGAAAAAGTCGTCATTCTTCTGTTTATACGATACTTCATTAATTTACGAAGAAACTAACGAATTCCTTTGCTAATTCATTTCTACCACAACGAATGAGACCAAGCTGTCTGGTCCCTTTACAGTAGAAAACCTTTCCATGTACATAATACACACAAATAGACAAAGCTGTTTATTACCAGTTAAATCCCTGAGACAGTGTTGTTTTGGTTCGCTTTAATTTGACTAAAATTGTCTGCAGAGAAAAGTTAAGCTCGGCCTAATTTTATTTCGCCGGCCACAAATGACAAGCATGTAAAGGCTAATAAACATTATTGTAAGTGGTGTAATTAGGGTTACGAAGTGTGCATAATTAAGTCGGTTTGTGGGAAGCGAGGAGATGATGTATTGGTAAAACGACTCAGTAAAGAGTAAGTACAGACAAATGGACTTCTTTTGCTGCCAGTAGTAGTACCTACCTTTATGTGTGTGGATACGTAAACGAAAGATTATGAGGTGCTTGTGCTCATTGTAAAAACGAGTAATAATACAAAGCAAGCTAGTCAGGCAGTAAATGTACACACATAAGTTGCACATACACATACATATCATACTCAGATGCGTAAATGTAATAATAATGAGAAGTATAGCAAATAGCAGGTAGTGGTTGTAGTAGTAGAAGTGGTAGTAGTATTGCTAGAGTGATCTACTGGGAAGGACGGGTGGGGAATACGCCCAAGACTCCAGAAAACTCATAAGAGCAACAAGAACTACCACCACCACCAATACTCACCTTCCGACGATGATGTTGATGATGATGATGCGTTTATACATACATAGGTATACTATTGCTGTGTACACACATACGTACATATACAATGTGCTGCATGCACAACATTTAACACAAGAAAAGATATGTACGGACAGAAGGGGATTTTCTGATGGAAAATTAGCCAGAAGGGTACCTTATTATTAAAGGAAAACTTGGGCTTAAAGAAAGGTAACATTTTGCTGGGGCACAAAAGTTACAAGGGATTTGCCCAGAGCTGACTTGGTTTTTTGGCTCTGCCGGCTTCGTCCACACTTTCTTTCCAACTCAACTTACCTACGCAGCAAACATTAGCGAGTTCATCAAAGCACACATACCTACACACTTTGTCCTTTAACTTTTCATCTGTGAATACGAGTACATATACGACTCATCGACTCAGCTTGACTGGACCATTAAACTCTTTGAAGTAACATGTGATCCTCCGGCAAGGACTATCACATCACACCACATTTGCACAGCACAGACCTTTGATTCCCGTTTTAATTATTCACGGACTTTGTATTGCATTGCAATTCCTCATTGTCCTCTTGTAAACATTCGAGAGCAAACCACTCGAGCATTTAGCTGTCAGCACATCCGACGTGACAACTGACAACTCATTACTACTCGTTTCCTGTTTTTGTGACGAAATTGTGTTGACAATTGTCTGAATGGTCCTCAATTGGGATACAGAAAGGAGCGACGTGAAATTTCACATTTCTCCGAATTTCCTCCAACAAGCCGAACATCCAAACTCCTACAAAATGATGGTAAGAATATAATACTTTACTTATATCATAGAAATAACACCTTAAGAGTTAACCATGGGAAACTCTCATCCGATTTTCCAAAAGCGAGAGACTATTCTCGGGAACAATTCATTGATCTGTAAGCAACCTAAGTACAAATGTATTAGAGCATATCTCAAATGTTTTGACTTAAGTCTGTCTACCTTTCAAACTGTACAAGTTTCGTAGTAATACCTTGACGAAATAATTACTGCAGAACCTTCCGATCGTCCCAAGTTTCATCTAATCTGATTTGTTTGTTTTCCTACAAAAGTATTTGATATACTTCAAGGTTTCATGTACAGATCGACAGGTACTATATAATATACCCTTTCCTATACGACCATCGCATCTATAGACGACAAAGTTTGGTAGCAATGAAGATTGATTTTACCAATACTTTTACCTTATCTCATGATTCAAGCGGTCGAAACCGATACAAAATAGTTTCATACTCTCTGGAGGTTTTCATACTTTCAGTTTGTTTGAAAAGTAAAGTAGTGCCACTTCCCTTCTTAATTGCATTTTCAGTTCTTTTATCCTTCGTCACCAGTCTGACCTATTTCTTACGTCATCAATGTACTGGGTCACTTAGAAATAATGTAGATGATATTTTGTGTATTGTATAGAAAAGGGAAATGAGAATATTCAGATTCCGGTAGATACACTTAAGAACTTAGATATGTACAGCATACAGTTGACTTATACACACACTTTTAAGTATTTAAAATAATAAGATTTAACAAAACATTTTAAAAGCACCAGCTCTCTGGGATACGTAGCTTGTAAAGAAACAGTTCAGCTGTGCATTGTTACAAGAGAGAAAAGAATGAAGAAGAGGGTCGATCGATAGCCGCACAAGCAGAGCGGTTCGGTGGGTAAATTGGACGATGAGGTGTATGAAGTGTTGGTCTGTCCCACAATGAATAGTGGTTCATTGCACAGCAAGCCTCTCATTTTTCTCATCGAACTATTCCTAGTACAGAGAGACCGCCAGAACAATTTGTTTACAATAGTGTCATAAAATGGTCGCACTTTTGGTATAATTTGTTTGAAAACATTTCCGTCATGAATTTGTACACAATCATGTTTATGTTAGTTTGTATTGTCATAATTCTTGGTAGCACGGTCATGTGCACTTCTGATGCTTGTACTATATAAAATTACACTATTCGTTGGAGTTTTATGTCTCTAGTACCTGCCTGTATCTGTGATGCTTTGACTTACTTCATATTTAAATTTGTAAACATTAATTCCATGAATTATCTTGGTAGCTGTACCTTTTAGTACAATAATTTATAAGTACACCATGCCCAATAATCCAATACGTGCTGCATTTTTAGTCAGAAACACCATGTTGACGAAAACCATATTGACTCGATGCATGGAAGTACTAACGGCACGTACCAAGTTGCAAGAATTCATGTTTATGACCATTTTCTACTTAATTACATGTATTATTGACATTTATGTGTGTTCCTGGTAAAAATCACCTGTGAATGAAATATACAGTACGAGGGATAGCAATCATGTCTTTTAAAATCACGAAAAATTATTCAAAAAGCAAATAATATATAGCGATCAATAGGAAAATAACTGGATATGTAAATGTAGCTTTCCGTTGTTGCTGCATGAAAGTTGCTCGATTCCTAAAAAGGATATATGTAGCAGTGTACAAAGCAGCTTGAAGTCATAATAAAACTACCCACAACTCAATTAAGAACATCCGCCGTAATCAAAGCAAATGTAGCATGTCCACACAATCTACATGCACTATACGCATGTACAACTCTACAAATAGGCAATAACGTAGTTAAACAAGTGAGGAAAATTCGAGCTTGCTATTTGTTACGTTGTAAACATAATATGTTATACTTATTAACACGATGTGCTAATTGCATGCATAATATGTCAATTTCCGAAGTAAACAAGTTTTTCCCTATAGGTACCACGAATCTCAAAACAATAGGTGTGTCTATCACAAACAACTAAAGAGAATTATAACAAACGACACTTGCAACTGATATTTATGTAATGAAACATACAAATCGTGTTATTATATAATAATACGAATAACACTAACTATGTATCATCCTATTCATTAATTGCGGTACATCGTAAATACTTTTTAAATGAAGTAAGTTCAATATGACGTAAACGGTAAAGTCAATTAAACTGATTGGAATTTTAAGTAATGAATTAGTTTCTTCGTAGTAGTAATTTGTATGCATACACGATCATTTGAGTTTTAACTCAAACTGTTGTGTCCAGACCAATAATATCGTAAACTTAAAATCGCAGAGAGAGAGAGAGAGATTCTTGACTCGAGCACTCGTTGGTTTGAGGTTATGGAATTACAATTAGTATTTCCAATTCAATGTAAAAGAACATATAGAAATAACTTGTAGCATGTGCACTAATAAGCAAAGAAACACAACTTGTAATTAATAAGTAGTAGTAGGAAACAGCTGTACTCATCTTACTTCGCATATATCCACGTATGTATTATCTCCTCAATCAGATACTCAGATACAAGATAGGAATATCAATAGTATTAACTTGACCGAATACCATCCGAGAGAATCATATTATACACAGTACGTGCGTTTCTATATATTATGTAGGTAGTAATTCATTGTTATTTAAGCGGCCGGCCGCTAATGAACGAAGGAAAAGGGATGGACAGATACAAGAGCAATCTCAATTCATCATAAATACATATGCACCAAATGACAAATGAATAGAAGTTTTTTTAAGTTTTCAGGGAGCACTGACTGGCTCATTAGTCAAATGAATGTAACTTTAATGTTATGTGTGTGTGTGTTTGTGTGTGTCTATTTTACTCCTTTCGTCGTGTACCTCTATCTCCACGTATGTACTTGGTAGTTGTAAATATAAGCTGAACTACTCCAATCTTTTCAGTAAGCAGGGGGTCTTTTAAGTATAAATGCCTTCCGAAAATCGGTCCTGTATGCACCATTCCTCACACCTCGACATGATGTCTTTCTGATCTATCCGAAATGATATCTCACAGCCACCAACACTTTTCTTGTCTATTCAACACCTTCTTTTCTTCTCATCCTTCACTGCTACGACTCAAGCTTACATATCTACCGACAATTACACCATCAACTATACTATATGTGACTTTTATAACAAAAGTGCTATAACAGATACCTACACATACATAATGTACACTTGTGTTGCAACTGGCAATGTCCAAGATAGAAAAGGTCTTCCTTTTTACTTTGCAAACGAAGTACCCTATGTGAAACAACGTGTATAAAAGGCAGTTCGGCAGTAGAGGTGTAAGTATAGAGAGACTTAAACATAATGGCATTTGGTATGCTATTAGTACTGCTTTTACCAATTTACTATGCAGTAAGTTGTATAAAGCTTTATTACCTGCTTACATTGCTCTACTTACAATTTATGTGTAATAATAATAGTACACAAAGCCATTACTATTACCATTACCATTCCAAACCTGACTGCGTTGTATGTGCATACCATTACCGCATGCACCACAATAGATAGTGCCAAATTGTTCCAAGGAAAAAATTAATTTGACTACGTGAAACTATGCCGGGTCCTTCTCACTCAACTACTTATAACTTACTCTACCTATACAGATATTATAGCCTTATTATATAGTTCTCTTCATTAGATCTCTTTATTCTTACACACTTGTGTTCACAGCTTTAGATTTCACACCAACAACACAACATAAACAAAGCAGTTGTGCAGTATTTGTATTTTAGTCAACATTTTCAATGACTTATCCCATCGTATATATAAAACTAACATCAAGCAGTCCTACGGGACCTCACCAGTGGGTATTTAAACTGAAAGAATCATTTTTATCAAATTAGTGGGTATTTAAACTGAAAGAATCAATTTTGACATAATAGTGGGTATTTATACTGAAAGAATCAATTTTGACAAAATTGTGGGTATTTAAAGAGAAAGAATCAGTTTTGACAAAATTGTGGGTATTTAAAGAGAAAGAATCAGTTTTGACAAAATTGTGGGTATTTAAATTTAAAGAATCAATTTTGACAAAATTGTGGGTATTTAAAGTGAAATAATCAATTTTGACAAAATTGTGGGCATTTAAACTGGAAGAATCAATTGTTACAAAATTATGGGTATTTAAACTGAAAGAATCAATTTTGACAAAATTGTGGGTTTATGAAACTGAAAGAAACTAATTTGGTACTTTTCGGAGTATATAAACTGAAACAAAATAATTTGTTACTTTTCGGAGTATATAAACTGAAAGAAACCAATTTGGTACTATCGGAGTATATAACCTAAAAGAAACCGATTCGGTACTTTTCGGAGTATATTAACTAAAGGAAATCGATTCGGGCCTTTTCGGACTATATAAACTAAAAGAGGCCGATTCGGTTCTTTTCGCAGTATATAAATCAAAAGAATGATATTTGAATTCACAGCTCCTATGATGAGTATATAAATAAAGAGATTTAGATGCGGCATAGAAATTATTTTGACCAGAAGCAGTGTCCTTATATTTGCTAGGAGTATGTAAATTAAAAAAAGTAGAAGCGGTTTTTCATTTTTTTTACTACTATTTGTCTATTTTATTCGGGTAGTTTTTGCCCGATAACTCCCGAACCATGGGACCGATTTTAATGAACAACGAACTTAGCCTCCGCCTTGCCCTGTTACACATGTGTACCAAGTTTCATACGCCTAAGTTCATTTTTACTTGAGTTATCGTGGTGACAGACAGACCGACGGACAGACATATCGGGCACATAAGACCTCGTGAGGTCTAAAAGGCAATCATTTGGATTTGTAGGTGTTGTAAATGCGATTATAAACTCTATTATTACGTTACCATTAGGGTAATATTATGTTGCAATAAAGATCCAAAATTATTAGTTGATAAAGCAAAGTGTTCGATTTGGTTATATGTTTTTTGTTTTATTCATTCTGTTAGTTCAAATATAGAAATCATTAAAAAACAATGTAAGCAATAATACTTTATCCTTTTTTCAGAGATAATCATTCATAGATTGACACTGGTATATTGTCGCCGCAATGTTGATTACTAAATTAAGGAAGCTCCATAATATATACGTGTCTAGCAGTGATACTTAGTCTAAAATCATGTTAACAATTTTGACCCAATGCGTCCTTTTTTCGCTTGGGCAATTAATCAAAACAGCCAGAATTTTAAAATGTGTCTAGCATGCTCGTCAAATGGGGAATACTTTAAAGAGTCTATATATATACTATTATGTTGATTTTAACATTAATTAGATGTGATATTCACAAACTTTGCTCGCAACAAATACATTTCATAGTCACTAATACATTGTCATATTTAAACTAATAGTCATTTGCTTTACGAATGTAAGAGTATTACATACTTCTGACAAAGCAGATATTTAAATAAAAGCCAATATTTGGCTCTCATCTGATTGTTTAATGAACAATTGTTATTTAAAAAAATGATTATTGGTTTGATTCTTAATTCATAAAAGTTTCAAATAAGTCGCACACACTAAGAAAATATGAGTAAAACAACCTCAACTTTGAGCAAATTTTACTCAATTCTTGTGGGAAAAAAAACCCG
>JABASD010002936.1:0-22965 GCA_019776165.1 Pogonognathellus flavescens
TGTGCCCAAGTACATTTGCAATATATTACGCATAAAAAATCTTTTGCAAGTTTTTCAGATTAATAATGAAAATTAGTCAAATGAAAAATTTCCCAACCGAGGTTAGCCTCCCCTACTTGTATTTACTATAACTTGTATTAACGATTCAGAAGAGTCGTATTTACGTTTTAATACACTTTCTAACCTAATGATGCCGATTGCCGACTCGTTCTATCTGATATTTACATGTGATGTAAGAGACTCTGCGTTTTGTGTAGGAGAACTAGTACTAGTTTGTCTACTTGAACATTTCCGAGCAAAACATCATGCAGATGAGTCAAGTTTAATATACTCACTATCTCTCTGACGTATTTTATAAAGGAATAATACAAGCAGACATGATTTGACTCTTGGATTTAAAAAATAATTCAAGTCTGTTGTGCAATAACACATCTAAACTACTAAGACTACTATACTTTGTCAGAAAATCTTAAGGTCTTACTACGATTCTTCTGAAAAGACCAGAGAGAGATGCATAAGACTTTGTATTGAAAGTTGTTACAGGTAATCGGTGCTGTGCTTTGTACAGTAAAGTTGTCCAACAAGTCCATAGGCCAGGTTAATAGTCTGTTGATGAAATTGCTAATTTATTGATTCACCGAATGCCCAGTTACGCCTTCTTCAAACGGTTTACGTGGCCCACATGCAGTTTCAATACAGATGAACACACGATACGATGCACCACTACTACTTCTGCCAAGTAAAGAAGAATTAATAAGATATCGGCAGTTTTCTCATTCTCTCTCTCTCTCTCTCGTCTTTAAATTGTACGTGCCATGTTTCTTTCTGCATCCATGTTTGACCTGCCGGCTGCGAAGACGATGAAGAAGCTGAAGATGGAAATTCCTCCTGCCAACCTTGTCCTTGAACTTGAACTTGTAGGAATAGTGGTAGTAGTAGTAGTAGTAGTAGTTTGAATAAACATCCTGGTTTGTTTTCAAAAGTTTTCTATGAAATCCTCTTTTTTCATGCGCACACTGGACTGGACTGTACGGTAGATTTATATTACTCTCTGTATATGGGTTTAAAAATGCAGTTGATTCTCCCAGTAGTGTAAGAGCAATCTGTATCAAATGTTACTGTAAATGTAAAGTAGGGAGTCGTAATTGGAACATGTTCATGTCCCTATATGCACTACTACAATACATACACTACTTCACTGTAGATTATACAACAATTAACCAACCATTCATCCGTTGGAGAAACAAACAAAGTAAACCTGACATGTAAAGTATTTCTCAACACTACTTACTTTTCTCAAGGTTTATGTTGCGAATTCCTTGTAGGTAGAGACTGCATGTATGTGTTGGTGTATAATATTGCAGGAGAAACTAGTTAATTGCCTAGTCAGGGTAATTTGCTTTGGCTAACAGTTTTAGGTATTTTCTTTACCTAACTTTTACCACTTGGGGTTTTAAAAAATGAAATAATGATATGGGAGTAGTTAAATACGATACAGAAGGTGGTAAATTTTGTTTAGTGACTCTTTAATCAAATGGTACTGTTTGAAACTTTCAGTTTGTCCTTTCAACAAAAAATTACCACACAGACAAAACCAAAATAGAACACAATATACAAAAAATTCATTCAATTTACCTATGTACAAACGACAATACAACAAATAGTAACCAACAACAAGCATACATTTTGTAAGTGCAAAAATGTAAATATTTAAAAATCTCGAAATAATCCCCACAGTGCTTTTACAGTTGTAATTTGAGCTTAATCTGAAAATAAAATTAAGAAAAGTCCGATTTAGGAAAGATGTAATATTTTCTACCTCGTCGGAAAAAAAAATTCCGTTGAAGATTTACACTATATTCAATTCTGTAGGTTTATCATTTACCAGAAGTTGTTATTAAAAGCCTAAAAACATTAAAATTATATTTTGTCTGTACTTTAAAGTTAAAGAATGTGTTTTTGGACTTACCTATATTTACATTACGTTAAAGGCCGCTACTGTTGAATGCTATTGAAAATTCTTTGATGTGTACTTTTGTCGAGTGCGTCAGCTCCTCTGGCATCTCCGTAGGCTCCAGTGTAAGCTGCACCGGCATTGCTTGAACTGTATCCCATTCTGTCCCATCCGTAGTCATCGTGTCCTCCACGACCTCCCCAGAAGTACCAGCATCCGAGAGCAATCAATGGGATGATAAGAAGAGGAATTATCAAGAGCCATTCGTCCCCGCTGAATAATTCAGTTCCATGTGTATGATGGTATTGTGCATGATGTCCGTGTCCTCCTCCATGACCATGGTCTCGACTTAATTCTTGATCTTGTACTCCGTAAACTTTTTCGATTTCCGTACTCTGAGCACCGACTGCGGCTGTAGCTGCACTCAAGCTAACTAAAGATCCCACTACTCCAACAACTACGAGTATGAAAGATTTCATTTTGCTATTTAGTTGATTTTCTTAACTCTGCGTTCACTCAAAATTTGCACTGTACGAAAATTTCGTTTTCGCGAAAATTTGTTAAAAACAAACAATAAATTTTCTGTTCCGATACAAATTGCAAACTGACACTGTGTGAGTGTTTATACAACGTTTTGTTGTGCAATTTATAAAGTTTTACAGTTAAAAAAGCTGAAGTTGATTTCCCGACGTCGAGATACTGACTGAGAGTATTTGGATCAAAACCTAACCTTAAAACCCAGAAACGGAAACGCAAAATTATGCGAACCAACCGGTTTTACTTTACCTTTACCCTAGAGTGGCTTACAATTGAATTCAAGTTAAAGGTAAAGCTAGCCTCTAACTACAGCTAGGAGCATACAAATGTATGTGTAAGGAAAATAAGGTAAAGGCTTGCCTGGTCTGGGCACTGAACTGGGAATACGTAATACTTTGTTTTCTAGAGTGTGGAATGCATAGGTTAGCGTGTGGGGGATGATGATGATCAAGAAGATCTCCACGATACCTGTCTCAACACCACACATGTATTGACTTCTATACACTTCTACATCCACCACCAACCTGTATATTACTCCCTATATTGTATATACATATTCCTCATACTACAAAATAAATATGGGAGAGAATGAAACAACGTGAGAGCCAGCAAACCATCAAACCCTAGAAAAATAAAACAGGAGACATTATTATGCTGAGATTCTCTCCTCGTGGTCACACTAAGTCGAAAAGTCCACTCCTCTACATATTTTTGCAAACCGACAGTGTGTCATGACATAAAGGATGGAGGAACGAGCACATCTTCGTTTATTAGACCTGACTGAACTATTATGATGATATAAGGAAGATGATAATGATGTTCTTCTCTGAGACATAGCCAAACTAACAAGCTTCGCTTTGCTCACTCATCCTTCATTCTTGTTTATACTATACTCATCATATGAATGAAATAATGACGAAAGATAATAAACTCGTGTACGCATCCCTCTCTAACATATGCATGGACGTTATAAAAGACAGATCAAAACCATGTAAACCAGCAATGCACTACTAAAACTCAAATTCCTCTACAAGGATCAAACATACCAACAACAAAAACAATTGCACATATTATATTCCTATATAGAAATGTATAGCATTCTTTGCAATAATTACAAATAGGAAAAACAACACCATGGCACACTACTTGATAATTACATTGAGTGCAATACCTCAACCAAAAATATGATCCTCCTTTTCTTAAAGGACCACATAACACCAACACCATGCCACAGCTATATACGGCTATCTATAAGTAATGCATCTCTAATATCTCTATCTCAAGCAATTTTGTACGTATTGTACTGGGCAGAATCCTTAATAGCTGTACAAAAGGTTAAATTACAAGTTACGACTTTAGCTACGTGTGTGTCTGTGTCCACACCATAAAAATCTCTTTATAAGCTTAGGAACCTGAGCTGTGTGCGGTTATTATGATATACGATACTTTAAACTGCAACTAACACACAGGCATTCTCATTTATTCTTTATACTGTGTAAATATAAATATATAAAAGGATTCCGCTTTAAATCATGTAATATAAAAATAATATAGTAGGTAGTTTATCCATTGTGAGTGAGTGTAATAAAACAATCTTGCAAATACCTTAGAGCTTTACTCACTTCGCCTAAAAATTTATGCTAGGGCAGGGTCAAAGCCGCAAGTGAGTCGTCCTATACTAATAGTCACTTTTGTATTGTACTGTATTGTATATAGTAGGAGTCTGTAAAATACAGATACGGCTGGCTTGGAGTAAAGTTCAATGAGAAAAGAGTGATAGGTTACTTTTTCTGTTTTCTGCATGCATGCAGATATATAATAATACGTCTGCCTGTGTAAAGTATGTTTGTCTGTCCTATAATGTGTAAGAGACACATCGCAATCCAGTAGGAAAGGTTGAAAGGCAACAGGCAAGATAATTATTCTTTTTGAGTGAATGTTTTAAACGAAGGGAAGGGATGAAGAAGAATGTTATAAAGTTAGTTGGTCTTAAGAGAGATATATGCCATCCGATTACAAATGCCTACATTAAGATGTTGTTGGAAAAGAAGATGAACCACAAGGTGCACCTTCTTGTGGGATGACAAGACATGTGGTTTATTTTATCGGTTTGCATTTTGCATACTGACACTTACAAATAAATAAGAAAAGAAAGCTCAAGTTTTTTGGGGTTTCAAAACTTCCTGCAAGACCAGATACAATTACTACTTGCAGTTTATTTATGCAAATAGAGCATTGTGGAATTGAAGTTGTTGTTGCGAGCATTGAAATGTTGAAAGAAAGTATTTAGTGAGAAGTATATAAGATTTATATGTATACACAGGGAATGATAATATAAGGAGCTTGTGAAAGATTAATGTTTTAAGGCTTCTTCTTCAATTTGTATCCTTGTTGTATGAAATTCGTGTTCTTGTACATTTGTCAGCCTAATTTCGCGAGGTTTTATTTCCTAAAACTAGATTTCCCTTAATTAGGACTCAGCATAGTTTACATTGATAAACGCTGGGTCTTGAGTCTTGGTCTTACTTATTTTTGGTTGATGTATTTGTATAGAATATCCTGGCTTTAGCTTTGGGTGTAGTAGATAACATGATTTACGATCACATTTTAAAGTTAATATTTGAAAATCATTGAGAATCTTTAACAACTGTGTGCATGATGTTTTCCTGGTCATAAAAATGTTCAGAGTACAATATTATCTCGTAAAATTTTAATTTCCATCGGTACTTTCAACTTAATTGGTTATTGTGTGCATTGAAAACAAATTATGTTGTAGAAATGAAGAATTTTCACCCATTCAAAATTAATTGTGCAGGTAAATACCACTTTATGATTGGAAACTTCTAGTGTGTGTGAACTGCACACAGTATCAGTTCCGGCTATATTGAAACCATATTACCAATTATGACTATTTTTGCACATTTGCACATTTGCAAATATACATTTTCGTGTAAAACTATGTAGAAAAAATATAATTGCGCTTGACGCACTCCCAGCGGGATGGCAGTGTTTATTATTAATAAATGCCAAGTGTACTGCCAGTAAGTGTTAGTGGAGGAATATTTTCACAGACTAATTGCAGCAGGAGGTGATTGAGTGCTGTGTTCATAAGTATCATATAGATATGGAAGCTTCAAAAAATGTAAAATCAGCAGCGGGTGTATCTGTATAGTCGTACTGATTACAATCCTGTTAATATTCCGCCAGACTATATTTCTTTAATCAAATGAAGGTGATTTTATCTGATTGACACAAATATCTGCGTAAGCGTTACAAACTCACTCAGTTAACTATAGTAATCCTCATTTCGGTTTCCACAGCTGAGCAACTTTTGGATTGTTCTCAAGAAAGACTCAACTCACAAAACCTTTTAATGTTATTCAACTAACTCTAATGATTCAGTATCTCACAAATGCTATATGGAATATGAAAAGCTTGTAGTAGTAGTAGTAGTAGTAGTGTCTGTAGGTATTAAAGTGTGCAAAATTTTTCTAGGATAACAATTTTTAGAGAAATAGCTTAACAAAGACAAGTACGTATATACACAGACTGATAATTTCCTTCTTAAGAGTTTATGATGCGTTTTTCAGTTAATAAATTGCACAGTGTATGGCAATTCTTTACTAACTAAACATAGAAATAGTATGGTATAATTATGCTGCTTCTGTTCTGTAGGTGTAATTACTATATGTAGTAATAATGATCATACACATGTATAACATACACATAGTAAGCATATACAGTATGAAAATCAAGACCTGCAAATATACCAAGGTGCAATTTAGGTGTAATTAATGTCTTATTGGTTGTAAAGGCAATGTTTCAGTGTTTTCATTTACAGAAATGCTGTCAGATAGATGTAATATATAGCTTTTATATTTAGTTCGCTATGTGTGTGTGTTTGTGCGTTTAATTTCCACTGATTTCATATTAATTGCATTGAAACCGTTAATAATCTCTTGCTATGGTGTTTTACTACTTACTACAGCCAATTCAACCAATAAACTTCTTAGTTCTTACTGATAATATACACGGAGAGTACAAAAGTGCAGATGAAACATGCTACATTTATTATTTGTATTACAATATAGCTACTAGTAACCTTTCCAACTTGATTAAATTTCATACATCTCTATTGTAGAAAACGCATTCTTTAGTTTGAATCCTAGTATTATGTCAAATTCAAGGGGGTTGCAGAACAGATGAGTCGTTAATCTCTCTATACATAAATTTTCAGTCCACAAAATTCTAAATACTATCAGATTTTACTTTAAGTGTCTATAATAAACTAATAAATGAAACCAGGTTGTTGTGAGTATTAAATGATGTGATAGCACATAAATAGTTATAGTTAGTAGCAGAGTATTTATCACAAGCCTACATAGCACACGGATTAGAGACCTTATTACATATTGAGTGTAAATGTAAAAGTCAAATAAAATCAGATACAGATGTCTAAATACATAAGTGGAGAGTAGAGGGATATAAGTAATTCTAGAAACTTGTATGTATAGCCTGTGCGGTGAGATATGTGAAATGTGAAATAATGTCTGTTTATCTTTACGAGGGACCATGTAGTGTTTATTTATTTATCTAGCTCTCATCTGAAAGTCACAAAACTAACAAAACAAAATAACAATTCTTCTGATACGAAAACATCATTAGTCTATCATTATTTATGGATTTTTATACTTACAGATACAACAGATTGTATACAAAACTGAGCTAATACACTTAGTACATGAATACCCATGGCCCATGGGACTTAAAAGTAATGACAGATAATGATTTTAACCTCTGCATATTAATTTATAACAATTATGTATGAATTTTCAGTTGAAACATCTACTTGGCATTTTGAGAAGATTAAAAATAGATTATGAGGTCATTATTGTGCATAGCTCTACAATTTCTATTTATTTATACAAAATAACTATAGTTGAATGTAAATTGAAAAGCTAATGAAGTAACTACAGTTAATTTTATGTGTTTTAAGCAAATAACATAAAGTTATGACATACAAAAGTAAATAGAAAAGCCATGAAACAAGAAATGAAATGAAATGAAAGCCTGATAAACACATCTACAAAACATTAAATTACACAAACTCATAATTACATTGCACTAACGTAATAATATAACAATGTACCTATACAGAATAATTTTCTGTATCTATAGAATAGATGAGTTTGTTTAACCAAATTATTTCTGACTCATTTAAATTCTTTGAAACAGTTCTAAAGTGACAATTTTTCCATTTACGACATGTTTGCGTTAATTAGCGTGTGTAGTGCCAGTGTGTAAGTTATCATTAAATTCATTCCATATAGTGGTTCTCTGAAGTACAGTATTCATTGTATATAAGAAGTGATAGTTTGTTTCACACAGATAATTCGGTATTGTGCGAAAGTTTTTGATTTCTGAAAATTGAAAACAATTTGGAATTTTAAAAGGATGAACAAGCAAAAATTGTGCATAATCTTGCCATTTCTACTGGTACTCATAATTGGTAAATAATTATTCAACTTTTATAACACTATTACTCTAATATTTTCCACACAATACACAGTCTCATCTCTCATCTGTAATTTTTAATTATTTAAATATTTTTTACTGAGAAATAATTGCTATATGCGTTTAAATTGTAACAATTCACTTGCAATCAATGAATCTTTAGCTGACTGCCACTGTAGAAGCTGGATTCCTGGAGGAACTGCATTATGTGATGGTCTGTGTACATGTGCACCATTCTGCACTCGAGAAGAATTGAAAGATGTCAAGAAATGTTGCAGAAAGGAATCTGGTCTTGAAAAAGGACACTGTACAGACTACGGATCTGCGAACTGCTTTTTTTGAATTGGTACAATGGTAATCTGAGTAATCTGCCATTACCTATTTTCACTACAGCGTTTTCACCTTCTAGAAAATATAGGTCAACAGTCTATTCTATCTACACAGATTATGGTAATATCTTTCTAATTATTTTACTGTAGTATTTGTTTAGTTTTACGAGACGCATGAAAATGTTTATATTGACATAAAATGTACTTATCTAATCTTGTCTTGTACACAAGCTACACGATTTAATAATAAAATGATTTTAATCAACAAATAAAACTAATTTCGCACAACAATTCAAGTTTTGAGAAAGTGAAGATGCTTTTTTAATTGTCGATTTCTATCTTCATCCACCGGCACGGGATTCTTATTAAAATTCTTATAAATTACAACGAAATTCCAAAAGATGATCTTTGATCAATTACCTGTGTAGAAAATATATACCTAGTTTCATTTTCTGAATAATGTTTACATTAGTTGAATACAAGAAACTAAAGCGTTTACAAATATTAATTACCTGTTGTACAGAAAAACTTTCTCCTTCTACTTAGTTCAATGTCAATGTTAGATAAATTAATGAAGTACGCATTCGTACAGGTAACAAGTAAGAAAATGCAAGACACAAGGAAAAAAAGAAATAGTAGGTGTACATATATTATTGCAATACTTGCATAGAGATCTGTACTAACCAGGTAGGTAGGTACCATATACGTATAGAAGTAGACTGCAGACTAACTAAGTAGTTCGTATATAGATATAGAAACGACGTGAGACGACCCAGACGGAAGTTGCTCTTTGATCGCAAACTAATATTTTTCTCACCCAAGCAAGGCATGAATGAAAAGTGATAAAAGCTCCACAGATGCATATTTTATACGTTCAAGCATTACTCGAACACTTGTCTTCCTTTGACTTTCCTATCCTGTTCATTTTTACAACTCGCACATAAAAACATATATACTTACTCTATAAGGAATCAAATCAGGACGCAAGTGTTGTGTTTTCTCTAATTCTCTCTTCTCCTCTTGTCTGTCTCTCTGCATAAAACTCCTCACAAATGAGACACTTCAGAAAATTCTCGTTATTGTACTTACTGATCGATATTTTCTTTGCAACACATTCTCACATAAATTAATATTCTCTCAGTAATAACAGTATTGATTATTTCAGCACTTGCAAAAATAATTATGTAGTACTATGAGAAAAGCTTTTCTCCACCAAAATCTGTTTAGAAATTGAATAATATTATTTTGGTAATGATCAGTAGAATAAATGAAAGGACACACATCATGGGTATTTAAACACACAATTAGTTGACATTTTCTTTCTCGTATTATTATCTTGCACGTAAATAAATTGAAAATTTACATGTTTAAATTGCCAGAGTTGTATTTTTGTACGTAATGATGTTGATCTGAGATGTTTTCTATGTTTTAGAATTTTAAATCGCATTGGAATTTGCAAATTAGCAATAACTGTCCCGTTAGTAAACGTATCTTATTATTATGTGTCTAATAAATTTTAATTCATATATTATTTTGCACACGTACGCTCTGGCACCCTATAGACTATTCATTTCATATATACATGCACAGTATACACATTAGGTTAAGTATTGTGCGTATACAGATACAAAGAATGGTTAAGGTACTAAAATATGTGGTTAATAGCTACATTTAGTATTAACAGAGCTGGATTGACAAGAAGTCGTCATGTTGTACGATGAACGATTAGTAGTTGATGGTCAAGTGCACAGCTCATAACAGAAAACTGAGAAGATCATAAATGGATATCAATAACAAAATAACGACAGATAACATGTACCTATTTGATATTTAATACACTCTTGGTATTTGCTATTAGCTGTGCGCATTCACGTTAACTGTCTTTAATCTGTACAGTAGTGGTAATGAAGTATTAGTAAGATAAAATAATTCTACTGCGATATGATGCCTATGATGATATTGTTGTTGTTACTTATGTACGTATATGACTTATACACCAATGCTGTTCATCATCTTATATTGCAGCCGTAGGGTAATCAACTTACCGTAAAGCTAAACAATTACTCGTTCGTTAAAGAAATTCTCGGCAATTTCTTCAGTGAATTAAATCAACTTTGCATACATTACGCGAGTAGTAGTAGTAGTAGTAGTAGATTCTAGTAGTAGGTATAGATTTCTGTAGTATTTTATTACAACAAGTGTATCTGTGTGTTTGTATGTACGAGAGTAAAACAAAAAAGCATGTGCTTTGATTTATCTTAAATATGCCATTGTCTGGTCTGCATTCTTCGCAATTAAGTGCAAATCTCACTTCTTTCTTACAATTACTTTACTACCGTGCCATGATGTCTATATGATAAAATGTAACAAACGTTGTATGAGTAAATTCTTGTTGGAGTTGCTGATTGCAAATATTGAAGAAGAATATTATTCTTCTTCTGAGGAATTATTATCGTTTTATGACCTGTTTGTTTCACCTGTGTGTGAGACGCAGTGCATAATGCATGTAGGTAGTAATCATTTGTTGTGAGTCAAGTAGCCTTGTGATGGTGCGATGGAGATTGTCAACCTCAGTTAGTAAAATGTGATTAATGGAGCAAGGAGTCAGTGAGGTGAAGTATTCTTCCACTTTAAGAATAAGACTACTGTCATGAATCTACTTGTCTCAGAAAGATACTGTAAACAATAACCTGACTTACTAAGCGTACCATGCATAAACATACCAGACAAGTTTTATGGAATAAAATAAATAAAATTAAATAAATTTCAAACACATTAAAATCTACAGCTAATCTCTGGTAATGAAATAAGTAAGCGTAAAATTAAAATATGAGTATTATGAGTTTAGAAATACCTGAGAAGAAAACCTAAGTACCTACACTGACAAGTAACACTTAATAGTGGTATGCAAATAAATATCAAGACATTTTTACAGCTTTTCTATTTTTTTGGCTCGTTATATTTGCATACGCCAAAAAGTTCACAATGCTACGGTAAAATATTGAGAATTAAGTATGACATGATGAGACTAAAGGAAAAATGAACAAAATCCATATAGGGGTATTGTAGTTTTTTATTTTCAACGTAACTTACGGTGCATTTAAACATTTCACAACTATGTAACAAAGGTTTACTATACATAAATTAACAACAATAAGCTGTGGAAATAACAAATCAACAATTTTTTGTATAAAGGATACTTGTGGAGCATTATGAAACAATAATCGTAACATCTCTATATTCAACAAAAGAAATGATAAAGTCATTGTACATTTGGGTTTACATGTTTACAACGTGGAATGATCAAAATAATTTAACTTGGATAAAAATGCGCGTATACAACAAACATGAATGTAAATGGAAAGAACTGAACATTTTTGCGGAGCAATTACATAATATAACAACAGAGTCAAAGGTGAAATGTCACGTAAAGTTGAGAAAGGTGACTCCTCACGTCTTCAACCGCCTCAAGCAACAGTGTCAAATCTAAAAGAAAGCAAAATCGCGTTATACACAACATTTATCTTCCCCACATTCAAACAACTCAACAGAAATATAAAAAATGACACTTGACATTAATTTAACATCATTTTCCTTCCCGCATCCTCTTAATAACGAAACAAGCCAAGAAAATCACTTTGTAACAAAAAACTTTTAGTTTTTACCTTGAAAAACTTTTCCAAGGTTTACCAAATAAAAAATAGCGAGCAAAAAATGCAAGGTATGTAAAAAATCTTACTTTTCAATACTAGAAAGTACACGATGAGTTAATTGATCGAAAGCCCTAGCTCCGACGGCAACAGTATTAGTGGCTTGGTTTGCTGCAGCGACAACTTCCGGATAAGTTCCAGAGCTTACACGTTCCAAAGGTTTGGTATTTACTCCAAATCTTGGTGGAGCATCTCTAATTGTGTTGTATGCAGCCACCCAAAGAACCAAAAGAAAAGCCACAGCGATAACTGGAGCAAACATTATGGAACCAGGTCCACTCCACGTTTCAACTCCATGATATTGTCTCGCCTCCACAGAACTGGTTTCCGGAGCTAATTCCGGTTTCGGAATTCCAGCGGAAGACACAGAAATGACACATAGGCCAACGGACACAAGAAACACAACAGATTTCATGCTAAATTCCTTTGTACTTGCTTCAAGCTTTAAAAATAAATGTAGAACAAAAGACACTGGCGACTTGTCGCAAAGGACGACTGTTGGTAAATGGTAAATAATAGCAACTTGCAAATAAGTTGCCTGCTGCGATTGATTATTGGGGATGGTTTGCTTCGTTTATTCTAAATGTACTATAATAATGTTCCGCTCTTGGTTTCACGACGAAGGCGAAAATCTCACTGAAAAAATTTGGATCGAATCCCAACCTTAAAACCTACAAAGTGAAAAAAGTTCGGAACCGGTTTTTTGATTTGAGGTCTGATGTCTATGTACTGAGAGGATTCGAATAGTATAGAAAAGAAACAGCAGTTTATTATGAATCATGAATATATCGTGCCTTATCAACTATCGTCTCGAATAATTATATTTAAATGCATCCTTCCCTATCTCTATACAAGAGACAACACACATCGAGTACAGGAAAGAGAGTGGAAATGAAATAAAGAGAAAGGAAACGAGACACTTGATCTTCAATTGACTCAAATCACACTAACTAGTCCATACACACTCAACACTATAGAAACTTTTCAAAGATCATACATAACAAAATACGTATCGCCCCATGCATTATATTTACTTTTCAAAAATCCCAATACTTTACATACAACAGGTTAATTCCAATGTTACGTATAGCTTGTTAGTCAATATGAAATATAGGAAATGTTGTGTATGCGTGTTGTTGCAGTGTTAAATCGTAGCTGTCTTTCCTTGTCTAATCCAATCTCATCTTGTATGTCGTATTATTATTGTATGTGATCTGAGACTTGTGGTTAGTCTTTTCTGTTTGTTTGGTGCACCATAAGGCTTCTGATTGGATTCAGATGATTCTGTTTGTAGTTTAGAGTAGACTCAATGTATGTACAACATGAAACAATCATTGTAAATGCAAAACTACATTATTTGACGCTATAAGCTTGCTTAGTTAGCTAAGAAACCACATAGTTGAGAAGATGAGAGTTTCTTAAGTTACCTGTTTGTTTTCAGGTGACAAAATATTTTGTAGCATCATTGCCTGTACTATCTGTACTGTAGTAGTGTTAAAGTATGCACTACTATATACTACTCATTGAGATGCCAGAATGTTGCTGTACTTGAATCGCAACAAAATCCGACTGGTCTTCTTCTACGCGTCACTATCGTCATCATCGTCACTTCAAAACTACACGGAACATATAGCATTCATACAAACAAGACGCAAAACTGCAACACAATAACAATTTTAGTTTATTTTACTATGGCAGTGTATCAATAAAGGGATTTTCATGAAGTATTATATACATAGTAGTGTTATAGTGCTTGTGGCATGTAGTTTACTTACAATTACTATTATCCATCCACACATTACCTATTATTACCTGTCTTAACAACTTCGCCATGTGTGCGAGCTAACTTTTGCGAATGAATTGTTGTTCACCAGCAGCAGCAAATACAGTAATAATGTAATATAAACATGAGACTCGAGAGACAGTGTATAGGATATGTCTTGTAGTGTACTTGTTCTGTATACAGATTTGCAATAACTGCTTTCTCTTTGCCTTTATGGTAGAAATGGATGCATGCACTCTGAAATGCAAATCGCATAAAGGTTCTTGCTTTGCTGTCCAATCAAGTTGACTACGCGACTTGTCATAAATGTACTTATATATATCTCTAATTGAAAACATTCGTTTCTTATTTAAATTCTTTTCTACGCAGCAAATGTATGAATATTTCTGCATGCTTTGTATATGGACTATATTATGTGGGGGTAATTTTATATACAGTCACATGTAACATTTCTGCATGTGTGTAGTAGTATTGTACCGTTTCCATCACCTTTTGCCCTGAAATTAAATTTAAATTTAATCTCGCAAAACCACCTCGGGTAACTTGTCCCAGTAGTGGTACAATATAGCAATACAAAGCGATGATGATGGCTTGTTTTGTATTATTGTGGCAGAGTTATCGTGAATCGTGTACTTATTGTTAGCTTAGCTTAGGTGTATATAGTAGCTACATAAATAGTTGAATGTAAAAGTATAGGTACGTATATTTTATATGAGTACTAATGAAATGAACGAAGAATATAATGCAATTGCCAACATCTTTCGTGGTTGTTGTATGGGTAGCTTTAAAATTTAATACGATTTTCAGACTCGTCCGGCAAATGCAGCCAAAGCAATAACATTTTTAATTAAAAAAACTTGTACTGCAATCATATGAAGAAGCAACTGATTAATTGTTTCGTTTAAAAAATGTTTTCATGTAATACACCAAGCCTGCAATCAATCAGTAGGCACATTCAATTATTAAAGGAATCTTCTTCAATTTGTAGCGAATTCTCAGCTCGATTAAATCGCAAGACAGTAGAAAATGAATGCATAATTAAGAAATCAGAGTTTTTTACTTTTATAAGAAATTTCTGCATTAAAAAATTGTAGACATTCACATTTTCTTCAGTTTACGGCTATATGTTTAAGAAATGCATTATTGCACCTTATTTTGTTTACTTTCTTCCATGAAGTTTGTATTATTCACATTATTATCTTAATTCCTTGTCCGCATTGCATTGGTTGGGTGCACCCAATTGTTTGACACACTTCTTTCACGAGTACTGGTAGCTCTACGCTTGATTTCTTGTTATAAAACAAACGATTGCACCTGCTCGATATTTTCTATAATGTCAATTAGATCCTGTCTAGTTCATGAAGGCCTGCGGTTGCTTATTACTTTTGTGGTGAACAAAAGATTAATTGAACTTAAAACATTCACATAGATCAAAGAAAAGCAAACCAGATGAAAACGAATAGTAGAAGGTAAAACAAGCCCTAGAGCTTAACTGTAGGTCTTGTAACAAATAAAATAACATGCTGATAATGACATACGCTGCGTTTACACATCAAAACGCTTCTACTAACAATAAGCTGAACATGAAGAAATCAATGCACACATTTCGCTTTTACAGGATTTGATTTATTGAACACTATTTCAACAATGACAACATGACAATTAGTTATAAGTTGTGTACGAAAAAATAGTACAATCCTGTCTTACAGTCACAATGTTTAAACCTATTGAGCAATTGCGTATCTACCTATGGGCATGGGCTCACCAGCCTTTTACCCCAGGGATTCGGGTAAAAAGAGGTTGTTTAACCAAACAAATTTTAGCAAACATATTTATTAATTTATTGCTTCCGATCCCCCTCCGTAACTTCCCAATCATACATACGCCCTTGTTGCAACTGAGTAAAACAATAATTTCTTAATTTCTGTATGTTTTTTAGTCTAAATGAAATTAAAAATGACTATTATTGCTACTTACAATTTACAAACACTGATAATCCAACAATAAATATTCATTCAGACACTATTTGTAAAGCTTAATGTTTTAATCGTCTTGTACAGCTTGTGGTTGTGTCTTTTATGTCAAAGAACTAAAATTCATAAAACTATTTTGTTATCAGCCATAGCACCAATAACATAAAGAAATAAATGAAACACCTTACAGCGATAAAATGTTACGGGATGAGATCCGTAGTGTACATTATACTGCTGCGAGGGTCTAACCATAAATGATTAACATAAATTATGTGAATACAAGTAAATTAATAATTACAAATAAATAATTACGTAATATTATGCACTTTGTAGACATAATTACATGACTTGGATTTGTTCACACAATTCAACCCTTCAGGTCTTGATTTATATTATTTATTGTACATATTAATGTATCACTATTTTTAAAGAAAGTGCAACTTCAATATGTTGATACATCAATTCAACCAGTAAAATGGACATGTGTAATAGAATTTGTTTTCGAATTAATTACCCTTTAATCCCTACATTGCAATTCCATACCTTCTTTAGCATTATAATAACTTAAATTAAGGGTCGGGATATAGTATTACTTACAATTAATTTCATACTACCATGATGAAATTAATTATCACATTTAGAAAATTAGAATATTATACCCCTTGTACATTTTGATTTGAAAATTTTCATATCGTGCATCAATTCAACCAGCCAGTCAAAAAAGAGAAGTCTATAGTCCCCCCTATCCTATAGTGAACCATAATTCGGTAAGTGTCATTGCTTGTTTTGAATATCCCATATTTGCGTTAAATGAAACTTTTCTCGCACCTGAAGCAACAGCAAAAGTAAAAAAGTCAAATAATATTCATAATATAATGTTCGTTTGAGAAATGAACCGACAAAACTAAAAGTAGTTCTTTAAATTACAGATTTCCGTTCTGTAGTTAAAAGGTTACTTACAGAAAAGAGTACTGCAGAAAAGTTCACTAAAAGTATTTGTCATCCTTCACTGCACTTACAGAGACGACCTGAAATAAAAAATTCGCCTGATAAATTAAATATTGATTTACTAATTACTTAATATTATTAGGATGTATACAACATGATCATTGGTGATACACGATGTAGGCATTTGTGAAATTAAAATGGAATTTATTGAACTTTTAACATAAGCGATTAATAAAGGCTTGTGTTAAAAGTTAAATAAATTCCACTTTAATTCAAAAATGCATACCTCGTGTATCACCAATGGTCATCGTTTTGTACAAACAAAACATCTGAGGTACAAGAAGTCTCTTATGTACTATCACTTAAAGGGGGGGGGGGGGGGGAATAAAAATCATTTCATTTATTTACTATGTCCATGTAGGTATGTGATAAAAATTAAAGAAAATCGAATGGCCACATTACCTCTGCCTCTATAAGCTAAGGGAACCTCCCATACGTGTCCCATTTCCGTATTTACATTTACAACTATTCAGACTGAAACTCGAAATCTGCCTTTGTCCTTTGTGATCACCATCCAAGGAAAATGCAGTATTTTCATTCAGTCCCTTAGTTCAAAATGCGGACGCCACCATGCCTCCCTCCGGGTCCGGACAATTTAGCTGTAAATATAATCAACATAATATGAATTACAACATGATATAAGTTAGCAAATGAAATGATAATATTCGGACTAGGATGTTTTTAATTTTAACAATATCAAACTAATGAAAAACTTTTTCAGAAAAAGTTAAAAAAGAATATAATAAAAAGATTTTATTACCTAGATGTTTGCGGGTGTCGGTACGGGTGAAGTCCTGAAGTGTCTGCTATTAAAGCGCCAACCGACTCGGGTGAGCAGAAAATAACTGACATCCAAGCGAAGTGAACTCGTTGTTTGTTAAACTTAACACCTTATTTAACACTAAACGAGTTAAAATGAACTAAACTAATAAACTACTAACTTAAACACGAAACTTTAGAACACCACACTAAAGATGATTCGTATAAAGTTCTTAAAAATTAACTAATTCATAATTTCAAATTACACTCTTGCAGCCTCGTGGGCTGCAGCTCAAGGAATGGCTTTGAGTTGTGTCGGTGAGTCTGAGTTTATACAAAAACTTTCTTAGCGGCTGGCTGCGACTGCATGACTTTTCGGTTAGGTAGGTACAAAAAATTGCTGTAATTAGCCACGCAGACCCAGAAAAACCTACAGAAACACATTGAACTGCGACTGTAACATGAATCATTCATGTACCCAAAGCTCTTTACTAAAATTGAGATTTAAGTTATCAATATATACATTTGTATGTAAATTGTGTGGATTTTTCTACTTCTTTCTAGAATTCTTAAGAATTGCCTTCATTCAGCTCCTTATTTGTCCTTGGCTTGCCACTATTCACACAGCATGATTCCAGAAAGGTAGACCAAAGGCACCTGGACTGCCGGGCTAAAACTTTAATGAAATGTAAAGGTATCCTCATTTGTTTACGGCAGGTACCAGAAAGAATGCTCTAGAAATTATATCAAGTGAGTGAACCATTAACAGCAGTATACCCTTATATTTTATGAGCTTGTTGTTTAGAAACATTTTCAATGGCCAACGTATATATTTATATTTCAGATTTAAGTAACTTTTTCCAAGAAAGAATCTTTAGGTATACATAGGTAGGCACTAGGCAGGTACCTTTTCTTTTAAAGGCACTCCCCTTAAACCTATTCGCTTAACAATATATATTTTCGTGACCTCCTAAATATTTTCCGTAAGACCTTTGTACTATGTTCGCATTTTTAAGTTTAGGTTTAGCATTATATTTAAACCTGTAAACCAATTGCTCCCCGCAGTGGCGACAGTATCCTATTTATTACTAAACCTGGTTTTGTAATTTAGGTATACTTGATATTTTTTACCGAGGTATTCACAAAATTACAGATGATGAACCTGATTTATTTCAAGTAGTAAGAATTAGCATCGACATTGGAGATTTTATTTGTCAATATCGAGGTATGCGAAGGGATTAATATGTAGATGACAAAACTTGAGACAGTAAAGTATAACTATTTAGCTAGTATAAGAATTAATTAACTACAGTAATTAATTAACTTCGCCGCTACGAATTTAGTACCTATGAGTATCGTTTACATAATTGAAATGTTAGAATTATTCAAGACAGCTAACAATAAGAGCTAAGTACTGTAAGTACATATGTAAAGCATAATTTCCAAACAAAATCAGTTACACAAGACATGCACAAACTTGTACAATTAATACATGAGCAGTTTTAATGGTATTAATTACTGCAATGTATGTAAAGGTACCTACATAATCTATCGTTTTAAATTTTAAGGTATTCTTATAAGTAAATGAGTCGCCAAGTCTTCATTTCTTTTTTCTATACGTATACTGTTGTTAATTTCTTATCTGTAAACATCATCATAGGAAAACATAATTTCTGCTCCACTTAAGGTAGATAGTTAAAAAAGTTATGTTTAAAATCCCTGGAGCAAAGCGATCAGCTTATTGCCTTGACATGCATTTTTTCTACAACCTCTGTCTTATCTGTCATTTTACATTCTTCGACTTACTTGCGCTTCGTTTGTACAAATCATGACATCACAATATCACCGTCGTCACCACATAAAAAATTGGGTTATGTACCGATTTTCAAAAGTGGAAAAATAACATAACAATCGTTTTTTGTAATAATCTACTAAAAATCCTTATGACTGGCAAAAGTGATTCTTACGAACCGTAATAAATATGGATGATAAACATTTTCAACGCAAGTACTAATTGGTAATTAATTAATAACGAATATTATAACTGCAATAATATGTACATACATTTTTACATCATTACTTAAAGGATAGAATTGCAATACAAAGATGATTGTACAGTATACAGTATTAGGAAATACAATTTTTAAAGGGTAATGTACAACTGAAATCAAGGACGTGTCAAGGGGAGATGCATTGGGATCACGATTTTCCTCAAATTCCTTAAAAAAGAGATTTGTTTATTTTATTTTGCTTTTTAGTATTTTTCACTTTTGTCTCCCGCAAAATTAAATCCTGAGTACGTCCTTGAATGAAATGACATTGCTATTGCTTCTAAGAAAACCCATTCGTGATTGTAAAATCGTTAAAATCAAGTAGGTACCTAATTATAACTAATTGTTACAGATTGTAGTTGATAATAATAATGCAACGCTCAATCAGTAGCATTGTAGTTGTGTATAGTAAAGTAAACTGGTATAATATTCATTTTTGCACGTAAACAGTGCAAGTATGTAAAATATTATATGCATTTATATTCATAGAATATACAATTCTGTATCGCTAACTACGTACATGTGTACAAACAGGAGTAATTAAATTCTTACTCATACTACGCACTTAGGTAAGTTAAAGATAATAAGTACGACCGTGATATAAGTAAGGTGCGCGCTCTCCTGTACTTATAATATATTAAATCAACCAACTGAAACATTCACGATAATATGTTTCTAATACAATAATTATTATTACCATTATATAAATAAACAGTTAAATACAGTTAATCTTAAGTTTAATGTAAATGATATTTTGAGTTTTAACATTTATATATGTACATAAAAGTTTACATTACAAGTCAACGATTATCTAATTAATAAAATGTATGTTCGCATATTTTACGATGCTACAGTTTCATGAGTAAATTGTTTTCACTGTAAAAATACAAAATGAAGCTATTGAGCCCGCGGTTTATCCTAACATACTTAATAATGAGCGTCCGAAACTTAGAGCCCTTTTAAACGGACTTTCATCTTCGGAAGTAGATGATCGGGCTCCCTGTCCAGAACCTCCGACAGGTTCCGGGGGATCAAGTCTCTCGAAAACACTTCGTGGCAGAACATGCCCTTCCTCTGCTTTATTTCGGATGCATTTGTTGTATTCGCCGTAATCCGGGGACACCATATTGCACAGTATCTGCTTTCGGCACATGTAATCACAACCCTCCTTTAAAGGAGCTTCTGCCATTTTATGATAAATCCTAAAAGAATAAAAATGTTAGCAACGCATTTGAGAAAGTAGACAAGATTCAAAGACAAATGAATTGGGTTTACCCGTAGTAAGTATTAAAAGCTGAAACGTTTCGGGACATTCTATGAATTAATTGGTTTAAAGAATTTGGAGAAACATCTGGAATCTGAAAAGCTTCAGTCGCTCGATAGAGTCTGTACCATCGGGGAGGCATGTGAGGATGCATATTTGCGTCAGTCAAATTATAAATGAACGTTTCATGGTCAAGAATATCCCACGTTGACTCTGGACCTCTGGCACCATCAACATAATATATTTTGTATCCTGGATTCAAGTCTGTGTACGGAGTAAGTGAAGCTCCGATGAACGATGCTATGATAGGCTTCGTCCTGTTTGCTTTTTGATATACCATTCGGAACTCGTCGAAGTGTGTATGACCGTAGAATTGGGCTTTAACGATTCCACTGTACCTGTGAATATAAATTAGCATGTACCAACAAATTAAAGCATGTGCATGCATTTACATTTACATGCATTCCTGCAAGTAATCTATCTATATATAAGATTATTTATATTATCTCCACATATGCAATGCATATCTTATTTAAGATTATTAGTATTTACATTCTTAGGTATCTCATCTAATTACTCATGCAAACAAGTATATATTTTTAACCATTTGCATGCATTGATAAGAATTGAACCAGCAATTTGTAAAGTAACGCAGTTCTTTGTTACTGAAAATAATCTAAAGAACTTATACTAAATAAGGGTTCTAATTTTGTACAGTAATGAATAAACCAAAGATTGTTTAATTTTGATTTTCTTCATGTGCAATGAAGGTTTAGTGTGTGTTGTGTGTTTATATATACCTGTCGATGATATTGTAAAAGTTTTTACTCCATTCGGTCCAACAATCTTCTTGTCCGGGTGGCACATGTCCAAGAATGTGAACGAATTGACCCATGTCTTCTGATCTCTGCAGTTCTTTAGCCAGCCATCGCAAATGCCCTGATGGATCTCGATGCTCAAATGTTTGCCAACTGAAATTAATCACATTATTACTGCAATGTCCCTGTCATGATAACTGCGTAAGTATAATATTGTCTTACAAATTGAATGTGTAGCACAAATTCGTGTTAAGAACAATAATTCTAAAATACTGATCTATTTCCACATCGTAGAACCCAGCATGAATGAAATTGTGAATGGATTCTTTGGGCAGCCAAGGGGACCATATACGAGAGAGCGCAGCGTAAAGCCAATCAGTCGATACATCTGCAGGAACTCCGAAAGGGCTAAACCTATTTACAATATAATTTTGCATAACGGATTCTAGCATGTTATTTTTATGCAATGCTTAAAAGGCTTACTTACTGCGTGCATAAATCATAATCTTTTTTAGTTTCGAATTACATGTTAACAGGATGAGTATCATGATTCCCAATCACAGGAATAATTCTGGCTTTGGGAAAGTAACGCTGAATGTATCTGGAAGCATTTGCCATCACTTCAATGTTTCCTTCCGCAGATGTACTCCAAATGTTATGCGGTACCATATCTCCAGTCATGTACACAAATTCGATATCCTAAGGTCGACACGAATAATTTCAGAATGCAATTTTTTAATGTTATCAAGTTATTAATATAGATCCTTTAGTACTGTAATATCCCCTTTATACAGATAAATTAATAATGTGAAGCATAATTAATAATTATGTACCCGATGAGTTGAAGAAATATGTTCTAAAGCTTCTACGAAGCTATGGAAAGGTAAATCACAGCTATCAGCTTTGCCATAATGACCAGCAGCTTTTCCAGGCTTAGCTTCTCCATCATTTGTATGGCAGCACATTTCGTTTTCACAATCTGCATTGGCTCCTTCTTGGTAGTTCCAGTCTATGTGTATATCAGTTAGTTGAAGTATCTTCACCGTTTTAGTAGGTTTCTAAATTGCCAGTGAACACATTACACAATTAGCATTGAAATTTATAAACTTGAATCGTAAAATGTAAAACAGTTTTTGTCTGTGAGATATGATTTAACTTTAGCCAGCCATCGCAAATGCCCTGATGGATCTCGATGCTCAAATGTTTGCCAACTGAAATTAATCACATTATTACTGCAATGTCCCTGTCATGATAACTGCGTAAGT
>JABASD010002937.1:0-22959 GCA_019776165.1 Pogonognathellus flavescens
GCCCGGATTTTACAAAATTACAACATTATTTGAATGGCAAAGCAGCCGCCTGCGTGGTAAGATAGCCGACAATAAATAGCAGAACGTCTTTGTTACAAAAGTAGGCGTTGCTCATATCAAATCACTCGCACTCTGTTCAGTGTCTTCATAAAAATAAATTCTGTATGTATTAGTGCTACAACATAATTTATAATTACAAATCCTAATTTATTGGTGTAAAGGCTACTGATGTACAATATTACGTTTTATAGTTTTATTATTCTTAATATAAACTGAGTTTACGTGCTTATTCTTCAATTTCTTTAAGTTGTGTGCATTTTTAATGCTGCTTACATGAATTAGGACTAAATTGACATAAATAAATATATAAACATTATCACTGTATTTGGCAATTATACAATATTTATGAAGTGTTGTCTCTGTGCTGTATTGGGCAACTCTTATTTGCTACTTTACTATTCCTGTGACACAGCTTTTATTGTCAATTGGGGGTAAAAAATGAAAGAATCCATGAGTGACAGTGAGCAACAAAGCCACACTCCCGCATCCGGTGACATTGTAAACACAAAAGTTTCATATGAAGATCTGGTGGATATTTTTCAACAAAAATTGGACACAAACGAGGAGATGGAAATTTGTATGTCCAAAATACTCCCTGAATTGAGGAAAGAAATAAATGAACTGGAAATATTAAATGTTAAAAATAGAATACGAGGAATAAAATCAAAATATATGTCTACGCTAAAAAAAATTCGTAAAGGATTTGAGCAATTTAAAACTGAACATCAAGAATGGATAAAGCAAAAGTTTACTGTGAAAAAGTGTTTCAAGATTCCATCTAGCAATTTCACAAAGACAAAAGGACGACCTACAAAAGAGTGGAACGAGCAATCTCTGCGTTCACAGCGGCGAAATATGAAAACATTGAAAACACTTTTGGAAAATATGCCAGTGAATCAAGTTGTGAAAGCTACAGCCGCAATAACAAAGAAGGCTTCCAAGAGGGAGAAATACGTCGGCAGAATAATAAATGAAGCTCTTTTAACACCGTCAAGATCCCGAAAGCTTTATCGTAGAATTACAGCGCCTCAATGTAACCATAGTAAGTGTTCGCCAGAAATTGCTTTAGCGTTGGTTCTGGACACAGGGATGACAAAAGCTGTTTACAACAAAGTTAGGAATTGTGCAAATATGCAAGGTTTTGATTTCCTCTTTGACTATAATGCAATCACTACAGAAAAAGAAAACTGCCGGCCACCGAAGGACAAAATCTGTGTTAGCGAAACTAAAGCATCAATATCACTTTCTGATATGCTTGAACACACAGCAAACAGGATTGTAAAGTGCAATAAAGATGTCATTGTGCAAAGTTTAAGTGAATTGAACTCTTCGTCCACAAATTGCACTTTAATATGTACTTGGGGATCAGTTCTGGCCATTCTCAGTACAAGCAGAAGTTTACTACCTTGGATTCGTCTGTCAGCCCCAGTGATGCTAATTTATTTGCAATAACATTAATTCCTTTACGCTTAATGGATTCTAATGGAACTGTTTACTGGCAAAATAGAACTCCGCAATCCTTTCGTACGTGCCGGGTTTTAAAAATGCAATTTGTCAAAGAAACTAAAGATTTGGTCATCATTGAACGCAATGCTATGGAATATCACATATCTCAGCTAAGAGATTTGGACATCATTATAGATGATTCATTCAAAGTAACGATTCATTTTGATCTGCATATGACTATTATTGATGGAAAAGTTTTGAGCTTTATCCTGGATACACCTTCCAATCAAACCTGTCCACAATGTAAAGCCAATCCTACTGATTTCAACAAATTAGAAAACAGAGGTACTGACAAATTTTTGCCAGTACCAGAATCTGTACGCTTCTGGATTAGTCCGCTTCATGCCTGGATTCGATGTCTTGAATTCTGTATTCACTTATCATATAAATTGGACAATAAAGAATGGAGATTGAACAAAACTTTGTACGCTGACAGGATTCAAAATGAACTGAAGGAGAAAATGGGACTTAGAATTGACTTTCTGAATGCGGGCGGCGGTGGCAATTCTAATGACGGTAACACGGCCAGAAGGGCTTTTACTAATTACAAGACTTTTGCACGCATTCTTGGCCTTAAAGAGAGGTTAGTGAAAGATTTACGAACTATACTAATCCTGCTGACATGCCAACTGCCAATTCAAGTGGATTAGTTTGAACGATTCTGCAAAAGCCTGCTGAAGTTTTATGTGGAGCATTACACTGGTATTACTTGCCGGTGACCATTCACAAAATTTTGGTTCACGGAAAGGACATCATAATTAATAGTGTTCTAATGTTAGGTATGATGGGGGAGGATGCTGGCGAGTCACGCAATAAATATTATAAGCGGTACCGCCTTTTTAATGCAAGAAAGACAAGTCGACTACATAACATAACGGACGTATTTTGTAGATGTTTGGATACATCTGATTCATATATTTTAAGTTTTTCCCTTCGACAACGCTTAACTAACCGAAAAAAACTACCTCCTCCAACCGAAGTATTAGCTATGGTAGAAAACCCCTCCATTGATCTGTATACGCCCAGACGTTTCCTCAGCAAATCAGTAGAATCTGCAACCGAAATTATAGAGGAAGACTTGGAGGATTTGGATGAGCTAGATGAGCTGGAACTTGAAAACGAAAATGAAATTTGATTCAAAAATGAAATGTTGTTTAATGAAATGCTGTTTAATGAAATGTTATACAATCAAATATTCTTTCATGATACGTATGTAATGAATTTTGTTTAATGAAATGTATTTAATGAATTTTGTTTAATGATATGTATTTAATGAATTTTTTTAATGAAATGTATTTAATGAATTTTTTTTAATGAAATGTATTTAATGACTTTGTTTGATGAAATGTATTTAATGAATTTTTTTAATGAAATGTATTTAATGAATGTATTTAATGAAATGTATTTAATGAATTTTTTTACTGAAATGTATTTAATGACTTTTTTTAATGAAATGTATTTAATGCTTTTTGTCAAGGGCGTATCTAGGATGGGGGGTCGGGAGGTCCACGGGCAACAACCCCCAAACTGCTCAAAAAATATAAAAATGTTTTTTGCACTTTGGGCACTCCTCCCCTCTGGCACACCATTTGTGACCCTCCCAAATGGCATTCCTAGTTACGTGGCTGATTTTTGTTTGATGAAACGTATTCAATTAATTTTGTACAATGAAATGTATTGAATGAATTTGGTTTAATGAGATGCGTTGAATAAATTTTGTGTAGTGAAATGTATTGAATAAATTTTGTTTAATAAAACTTTGTTTAAAAATTTAATTTTAACGCCTAATTAATTGCATAGTTGAATTTATGCATTCAGATTTAGATATGTGGAACGCTGCGACTGCGGCTGTCTTCGTAACCGGCTGAAGGCTTCATTTGCCTACAGTAGTGTAATAGGCCCCGGAAGGCGCATAAATATTTATGGCCGTTAGAACAGGCTTCGAATGCTTATGTGCGCTGGTCTCGATTGCTGTCGGGATGAAAAGAAAGCGATCTTCTAGGAAGGAGTACTTCCTTTTCCTTCGCCCTTCTGCTGCTGTGGCTGCGGCCCCAGCCAGAGTGGAAGTGTCCGAGCAGGTGAAATCCCACACTAGAGATTTACCTCGGGCCCAGGGAATCAAAGTCAAGCCGTCTGGTCGTTTGCCATCTTGTCTGGAGCATCCTGGTAATTTAATTTTTTGCATTTCATCTCTATCGACGATAAACATAATATGTTAATTGATTCATAGATTACGCTACACTAACGGCTTTAAAAGGAGAAAGAGAACGTTTTTATAAAGTCACATTAGAACTTCTAATGTGGCAAAATAAAGTTACAAATGTTCTACTAAAGTATTTCTGTTCAATGTGATGGCAAAAAACCCGTTTGCTTCAATTATGGCCATCTGCATTAAATTTAGTGAGCTACAAGAGCACTAAACTAAAAGTAGTTCTAGTAATTCCATAAAATTCATCCAGATGGCCATGCTTCAATGAAAAGAAATGTAAGTGTCGATTTTGTACCAGTCAGTTTACTCAAACACAATTTTGCCCCGCATGTGCATGTCCAATAGAGCGTCAAAATGTCAACGGGTATCTTGGATTGGGAACTTTACCTCGACCAAGACCTCAATAGTAAGTTGAAGTTGTTAGCTGAGACTCTGAGACCGTTCTATAGTTATCGTGTATACAGACGGACGGAAACACGAACAAAGCGAAGTGTCATATAATAAACCGGTCAACACCGGGTGTAATAAAACAACCTAGTTTCGTAATGAAACTTGAAAGCACACTGCGTTTTGAAAATATAAATATTCAATTTGCTGAATAATTTGTGCTGTTGGATTGTTTACGCCTTTTTAAAAATTATGTATAATTTCACTATTTTCACTTGACTTTCGTATGAAAATTTACATTTCAAACAGGCAATAATATTACGAATCACATATATTTTATATCTGTTATATTGAAGCAAAACTTGTCCTGGTACTTATCTACCAAGACACATTGAATGTGTCAAAGGTCATGATTGAGTTGACCGATTGACCCCATCTTCGAACTTAACCTCACATTGGACCTCATTAGTACATATAGCAAATTTGAAGTCAATAACTCAAACCGTTCTTTAGTTATCGTGCTTACGGACAGACAGACAGACAGACAGACAGACGGACGGACACACGGACAGACCGAAATTAATACAAACAACTGACGTTGTTTAATAACACATTTTTATATTTTACACATGGTTATTATTCTCTGGCAAAGTGCACAGCAGATAATATAATAGCTAACCCGTAAGAAGTTGTAAAAATACTGCAACGCAGTAGAAATGACAATAATAAATATACAGCAAGCCCTTTATGAGTACGAATTTTTCAATACTTGATGCCAACTAATTTACCCTGTTAATCGGTATATCATTTCTGGCAAAAATAATTAAATTTTCATAGTATGCTCAGAATTTTAATTATTGTTTTCACACTCAATTGTTAATACTTTAGCAATAATTTTCATTTCCTGTACTAACCAGAGAAATGAAGATTTTTATATTGGCATATCTATAAATAGTAATTCAAAAAATTTAATTTTCGTTTCATTACATTTAAGATAACGTCTCAAACCCACTAACACTAAGTGTACCTACAAGAAAGTTTCAAACATAGATGAAGAGTGTTTATAGGGGTTGCAGAGTAGAAAGAGCTTATCGTTGTTAGTTGTGTTAAATTATTATGAAGACGTTAAAGAAATAAGAGAGGCTAAACGGGCAGGAGTACAGAGAGAGCACGTAATAAAGCAAAGTGTCGTTTCTTGTCGCGTCTTTTTGCTTGCGACATTAGTTGAAGACATAATGGAACACAGTGTAAAGCATCTTTCCACATGTTATACCTCCCAGCACATTTTACTATGCACAAAAGAACTCCAACACACTGCCAACAGCAGCAGTAGTCCTTCTTGTAGTAAAAATTCAATTCTGTACACCTACTGTGACTCTGAGCACAGCGTGTAAGTGTAAAGGCACCTCACATACATGAATGCATAACACGTTTTGTTGTTTGCTTCGTTTGTATTTTGTACAGATCCACATATACATTTTATGTGTACAAATTATACAGAACTGTGTGTGGAACATACAGAAATATTTTTACTGACAGTATAAAAGTTTATATAAAAGGATGACCCTCCTCGCCTCGTGTAATTCAACAACAACAACATAACAGTGAGCAAGTTAAAAAATCCCATTAGAACTGATAAGCCGTAAAATAGAGTGTATAATACGGAGAACCAAGACAAATACTACGAACAGAACACATTCAAACCTAACTGCTCCTAAATCCTCTAACACACACACACTAACAATTGTACATATCTATACATATACAAGCTTCAAATAAATACTACAACTTAAGCGAAACAAGTTTCCTCTTTACTACTACTCGTTCCTTAACTAAACTTGCCTTAATTAATGGAAAACACAAGTAAAGCTATAACCCTATCTTAAAAGCACAGTATAGACTTAATTATCCCTAGTAATATATGTAGCGTGCCAATACAAGATATAATTATTATACTCATGGTGAAAGAATGGCAGAGGGAAGCAATACTAATAGGAAAAGTATATTGCAAACTATATAGGTACTGTATAGTATTGAAAGTAGGTATATTACTATAGTACAAAATGAAAAGCAGTGCCAATGAACGACATGTCAAATAAATTACATTTCGTAGTTCGCATACACTTAAAACTTGTCACAGGCTAGAAAAAACTAATCAAAACAAAACTATTTTACACATCAATGGCTTCTATACACTGACGAGTAATGAATAGTGCAAGGAGTAGTCGTGGTGGCAAGAAACACTCAAAAACATTCATTTTCATCTCACCTCACACAACAATCAACCAATGAACAGGACACGAAGAACGCAGGTCATCCATAGTACACTTCAAGATAAACTTAAGTAGGTATAACCAGAGTCTATACAAAAAAATGCTGTAGTAATCTTGTATGTCTTATATGTGTGGACGAACTTGTGCTGCTGATCCATCCTTGCACTACAAACCCTCATTGCTTAAATTGCTATCTATTTACATATACGAGATACATACATGCAGATTGTCAACTTGAGCAAGTCCTTCCAATATTATACATGTCACAACACAAGGAAGATTAATTTTATATATAAAACTGCTACTAAAAATATTTATTAAGGTTTTTACATGATGAGACTGTTATTTTATGTGTGATGGCTATAGGTACTTATATAAGTGGAGTATGTACAAATAGTGCAGTGCAGAAGAAGAAGGAGATAACACAAACAAACTTACGCAACGCATTAATAAACTTGAAAACTGAAATAAACGGAAGCCATGATATGGACAGAGCAAGGATAGAAAAGACAACCACTTTGCTATGTTCTCGTCATAAAAAATATTTGTAAGTACATAGACTCAACCAGAGATATTTGTGAACGTTCTCTGGTAATGTGGCGTAAAGATACGTGGTTTGGATAAAGTGTAGAAAAGAAAACTGATTTTTTCACCATCCTCTTCAACAACATCTTTAGATCACCCATTCCTGTTCCAAACAGACGTATTCTCGCACTAACAGGCAGAATTTAACCTTGACGTGTCATTATTTTACTTTAATCAAAAACTTAACAGTCTGCAATGAAAAATATATATATAGATATTTTCTAAGCCTTGGTAGGATTATAAAATACAGAGCAAACACTTCATCCTTGCTATAAATGTCAAATGTATCTCCTGCTACAGCTAGTTTCACATTTGAAAAGAAGTGAACCATGATTTTTGCACTAGTTATGAACTTGATGCAAGATTTTACTTATTAATGTTATAAATGAGACGATTGTACTGAAATCCCCGAAATAACCACAACACACGACATTTTTCTAGAGTTAATGACATTCCTGTGAATATTCAGTGTAGCTTGACTTTGACTATCTCGTCGAGGTATGCGCAAAAAACAGACACTGAAAATAATAAGCATTGCCTTGAAAATGCATGTGGAAATACTCCCTCCATTCATTTTCGTAACTTTTCCTAGTATTTTGTATTATACTGTACAAAAGAAGATACTTTGACTTTGAGTCTTGATTTTGATTGAGTGAGCTTTTTCCAGTAAAACCCAAGTGGAGAGAGAAAAGTACAAAACTATGTAAGCTATAGTAGGTATGTACGTACTTCCTAATGTATTTTCTCGGAATAAAGAGGCAAGGGAAGCCAAAAGAAAAGAAAATGATATTATTATCTAAATTGTAACTGTGAAATGGATATTTTTATTGTGTGACACGCCCAAGAGAGATTTGGCAAAGTGTGGGTTGGTTTTAGCAGGATTGAGGACGACAGAAGTAAATATTTTCAACATTTCCATCATACTTTCTCTATTATTTCTCTCTGGTTGTTTTTAGTTGCTCCCTTTCTCTCCCACGGCTTCCTCCCTACCTCATTGACATTTATTTTCCCACAGACTCCTGAAAAACAAATCTATTTACTACTTGTGCTTTGCATGAACGCTTGTTGACTGTCGTCACTCGTATAAGTACAGCACACAACTCAATTGTGACTGACTTCCTATATAACGTATATAAGTTCCTATATATGATATAAGTTCCTGTATAGCGTATAGACAGGAAGTACTACTTATAAGTAGGAAATCGTCTTGGCTGCTAAAACGTTGTGACTTGAGTAAGTCTCTGGAAGAACCGAGCACTATATACTGATGCAATTCATCTAAAAGCGAGCAATTCTCTTTCGTCAACAGTCAACAGTAAACAACTGTGAGAAAAACACTATAAATTGTCTGCTGGGAGAATTGTTGGAATTGAAAGGGAATCCGATGCTCTCCAAACTGCTTTTTTCCTCACCGTTTTGTTGTCGTCATTTTATTATCGTCGCAGAGAGACCTACCTATAGTAATTCTGTTTGCTTTCCTCTATATAGGAAATCTTTGGATAGGATTTGCTGTCTCTTCCATTCAGTTTCACATACGTATGTAATATAATATTGCGTCGTGTTTTAGCCAATTCTGTATATAAGTATTATATACGGTTACCCACATTCAAATTAAAGATATATAGCATACTATACCAAGGCACTTACTACAAATAACACAAAAGAGTGTGTTGACTTTTCTTATATTTTTTTACAACACATTAGGTTACATACGTTTTCTTCTACTAGCTAGAGCTAGAGTATGTGTGTTTAGCATAGACTTCTTGGTAAATGGCATTTTTAAGAGGAGATATTATGTAAATACCTAAATAAATAGAGTTGTGCTTTTAATCCGCTCGCCTACTCCCATTCCTACACAATTCCCTATACATCTTCTTATCAACATCTCACATCACAATCAAAAGATATTGCTAAACCCATTTACTCGTTGCACTGCAGCTCTTCTTTAAAATTTAAACCAGAGCTTTGTACAAGTAAACAAACTCTCGGACTACTACATACACACACAGAGACTTGTGTTATTGCCACAGAGGAAAATTACTAAAGTACTTTTGTAGTAGAATGCATTATACACATATAGGTATATGCAAAGAAGGTTATTGCAAGCATAGAAGAAGAAACAGTAACAAAAGAGAAAGAAATGAACAGTTGGCCAGCATCAGAAAGGAATTGGGTTTGCTTCTGTCTCTCTCTCTCTCTCTCTCTCTGCGTGTCTTGTGCAAAGAATCGTTTCGTGTTATTACTTCCTATTGTATTTTACTACACTTTTGCATTCTACATATATCCCATTACGAAATTACATCTTTATACTTTTCTTATTTTCCTCTGCAATTCTATCACAGCCAGTAGTGTGCATTTTGTTTTTAAACTTTTGTGAATGTGTTTGATAATATTATGTAGCTCTGTCTGTGTAGAGTACCAGTATACTTATATTGCAAGAGAATTTACCCTGGTCCTTTCTCTCTCACTCAGCTTCTTCCCAGCAAAATTCACGAGCCATGACAGAATGAATAAATAAACAAATAAATCCTCTCCTGACAACCTCCCTTTCCTCAGCAAGTCTTTTGCATGCATTGTACCAGTGTTTTATTCTTTACGTATATGTTCTACTGCAAGAAGACATGCACAAATATTATGGGAATTTGATTCCCGGCATCTGAAGACTTGATTCCCGAACTGAATTACTCAACTGAACTCAACTGACATGATTTGATCCGAACTTTTCCATTTTCCTATTTTATACTGCAAAGATATACTTCTTGTGTAAACTAGTAGTATTGTATTAAAACGTATACTGTACTTATACATACATACTATAGTAATGTTATTATATATAGAACTTAAATATAGAGTATAGAGATATATTATGTAGTATAGAGGTATTGATACAGAAGTATTAGTATGATAACTCTACCATTTAGCACTTACGAGGTCTACGGGTAAAGTTGGATGTGAATGCCACTCTCTGAGAGGTTCTGCAGAGTTCATTCAGTTTGTTGAGCACAAACTTACACACTCACACACACCACGATCCCAAATATATTTGTAGGTAAATCAACATGAATGGTTTGGTTGAAAGTACGAGTCATGGCCAACAGCCAACTCATTTCCTCCGGTCGATCTCGTTTTTCAATACGAGGCTAACCAATTTACTGAATTTACACTATATCAATCCTCGCCTCATACTATCGTTTCTGGCAAAAAATAATCAAATATTCATATGTTCAGTAGTTTACTCGTTTTTACGCTTTTTACATAAACGGATGTTATGCAGCTGGATCTGTAATTTATAGTGAAAAGTAATTAATTTTTGTTTCCGTACATTTTAAAACAACGTCCTCAATTAACAATTGTACAAGACGGTCTTTAATTAATAAAGTGTGTGAAGAAGTGTGGACTTTTAAAGATGTATGTTAAAAAATCAAATTCCCCGATTTAAATATTTACTACGTTATAATGTAGGTATTCCTATCGTCTGACACTGACAGGTATGAGTATTTCAATAAAAGTTGATATCGCCATTAAAATATCTAAAAAAAGTTGTTAGCAATAATTTAATTTTCATTTTATGACATTTAAGAGAACGTCACAAAATACCAAAGTAAAGAAGCAACCTAAAATAAGCAATTTACCACAATGGTACAAGAAGAAGGCTTTTGTGTAGTAATAATGAAAAATGAGCATTGCAAATACCACAAGCAGAAAATGTAATAAGTAAATATACGCGTAGTAGAAAAATGCGTCTGTACAGGACTCTATTCCGTATTGTGTACACAAGCACAATCTGGCCGAAGTCAAGTCAAGACTGACTGAAGGAAAGATTGACGAAGATGTAGAAAGAATTTCAACTTTGGCAAAAGCAATGAATTTCGGTTGAAAATAATTTTCCTTCACCTCCGATGGCGTCGTCTCCCGTCTGGCTATATTTGACTGGTTTTACTAAAAACAAACATGAGGTCAATTATAGCATGTGTGCTTTGTACGCAAAAGACGGGAGGATACACACAACGGAGAACGGGAGGATACGTACCAGTGATTGTAAAAAAACATCACGCGAAAATCAAAGTGAATTGCATCAGTATACCAGTTAGATGAACGCTCCGGAAAAGCTGACGGTATTGAATGACATTAAGCACGCATCGACTTGACTTTGCCAGAGCCTCTCAGAGGGAGAGAAAAGTAAAAACTATCAAACTCTCTTTAAATTGAACCTTCGTCTTGTGAATAATTTAAGACACGCGATAAACATAAACATAAAATAGTGCGATGCAAATTCTAGTCCACATATTTGCACATGCAAATACCAGACGGAGCTGTACGGGTTCTGCAATGGTAACTCTGCAAATAAATATTTACGCGAAGCAAAGTAGTGGAAAAGGACTAGGCCCCTCTGTGTGCATTTTGAGTGTACCTACTTCTATACTCGCTGAAGAATGAGAATCTGAATTGGATCATCGTGACAACAAGAAGGAAATCAAGTCCCGAGTGAGCACCCACCACACCATAACTTACATTAGCTTACTTTCTTTTCCCACCACACTTCTACTAGTACTCCCGAGAAATCCATTCGCAACATCCCAACCGAATTTCTCATGCACAACTTGGGCCAGACCCAACACAACAAACTTTGTACTTTGTCTCTCCAACCAACAACAAACCTTGTTCTTCACTTAACTACATTTATACTCACATTACACGCTTATAGCTATACATAAAGCATAGCCTAGTACATTATGCATGTATAGTGCCTATATTATATACACCTTAAGTACAAACGTACTGTGAACTAACCGAGAATAGTAGCACTAAATTAAAACAAAGCTACAATTTTTTAAATTTATCACATAAATGCATGTACGTGACATTTTTAAGCTATTATTATCAATATTACACATACATTCATATAAAGCCAACTCATGTGTGCATCTAATACTATAGAATATCTTGAAATTATTTTTTATTTTTTATGAAAGAAGCATGTCTTGGCATAGAAGCAATAGTTGTGCTATTAGCCTGTTAATTTATCGTTTGTACATATTTATATACATGCTTTGTAAACACTTTTTACATCTCTAAGTATATTTCTAGTATAAGTACATGTGCTTTGCCAAATTAAAGACAACGATGCATAACCACGCACTCGTCACTGTGTACAACATTGACCTGCACTATTCTGTTACAGCTTCTGTGAGCAAAAATACATTTAAACAGATAACTAACTCACTTACTACGTCGTAATACAATGTAAATAAAAATATTTTAATATCTATAGAACCTGGCATGAGAGGAATATCACAGTGATATATTATGTGAATATAAGAACGTACTGTAGTGTATAGTATGTATAGGAAGGTATGTAATATTATTATACATAGGACCTGACCAGGCAGACAAAAGTCAAAGGACGAATTTAGACTGAAAACACGCAAAAACTTGTTTAATCGCCAAAACGGTTCTGACAGTCAATCGAGTTAAGGTCATTGAATCATGCCATTCATCCTTGTAAACCCACACTACACAAACACAGTTCATCCCATGAAACAACATTCTGTGTGGTGGCTTATGGCAAGGATGTTATAATTTTATAATCCATAATTAAATTACATCATAATCAATAATAATTTATTATCTATGTACTAGTGCACCCTTATATACATAAACTGACTATATGTTAGGACTTATTGAACTTTAATGATTACTTATACAGAGGATTTATTTCTCTGCGAGTAAAGAGCAGATTGATAGCAATTAACTTGTAAATAAGTATACGTTGCACATTACGGGTCTAGCCTACCTCGAACTTTATCACTTTGCATCACATGTGTCGTCGTCAAGAAAAAGAACCTATATATTTACAAGAATGTATTTATTTTCCTTTCAACATTACATTTATTATTACATCTGCACAAGTCCCACTAGTTAATTTCTGTCGAAAGTCAACTGCTGCAGAGAGAGAGAGAGAGAGGCAAATCAACCAGAACACACTTAAGTAATATTATAGCAAAGCAATAATCTTACATAGCATATACCTACCTAGTACAGTGTAATACAAAATTATAAAAGTTACAGTACTGGAAATACCTATAACCTATATGGCTATATAGCCTATGTAGCCATATAAAATACACTTACACAGTTACACACACAGAGAGGCAAGTAACGTAAAATGAGGCAATCGGGCGGGAGCCAAAGCTACTAAAACCATTCTCACTTGACTTGACTTGCAGGGAACTTATAACATTGCTCGAGATTATTTTCTACAGTCTCAGACAGATCACAACAGTACAATACTACAAGTAAAGTGTATATTAGTATTCTGAAGGTATTTAGCGCAAATACTTTATTCCTTCCACTTCCAAATCCATACATGCCATACAAACTATGATCATCTTCTTCTTCCTCATGTACTTATGTAATGTACATACACCACTATACGACGAAGATTCTCATTTCTCCCTTGTAGAGTGAATGAAGGATTCAACTGACTTTTTCTTTTCTACTTACATTCTCCTACATGGGTAAATATATATTAGAAATATTTCGTTATAGGTTCGATCAGTAGTGGTCTTATCATTCAGTTGAGTTCATATCACAACATTTGAGTCAGTGCGACAGTGACGACTCACACAACACGTGCCTAATTTATCTCATCTCTTCAGTTTATTTCCTTTGCCCGATTTTCTTTCCTTGCACATACATTGTGCACATTACAGTCTACAAACAGTACTGGTACTTACTAGGGTAGATTTATATTGATATACAGAAAAGGATTCGATTTGCGTTTTATATTTTCAATGCAATCCAAAAGGAGATGTGTTGTGTTTTACTAAAAGGACAGGATACTATGTCTTTTGAGTTTTACCATGGCATATAGACATAGACACAAAGCGTAGCATCTCTTGAAGAAGACTCCACGTTCCGCATTTCATTTGCAAAGCATCCACGTAATTTTCATCAACAGCTAATGAAATTCTATTTGGGCTAGCACAAGAATATAATTTACTTATAGGCTCTTCCTCCTATATTACGGAGATGGGAAAGAATTGAATTTTAGATTGTTATCTCGCAACGCAGCTTGATACAGAGAATATACCAGGATGAGATATTGAAAATAGAGAATTACTACAATACTCTCTTGCATTCTCACAGACGTTTGTTTGTGTTCCCTTATACATAATTCACTTTGGTATATAGTCTGAATATATTTATGCACTTTATAGTTGGTATAGCTACGTATACAGATACTATTTGTATTGAATTGTATGTAAACTTTCCTCAGTCTTATTATTTTTCGAGATGTAGACGAAACTAATGTTATGTGCTATATTTCACGTATATCTATATAGACAGTTTAAATACAGATATTATTAGGTATGCATATAATGTACACATAGAGAGAGAGAGAGAGTGTGTGTGTGTGTGTGCAGCTGTGAAGATGCTCTCTTACTTACTTTAGTAAGATCTTTCTATTCTGTCATAATATGCCAAGGCAAGGGAAAAGAAAAAATCTAAGAGTAAACCAAAAAGATTCTGCCGCGACGACCGCCGTACTAATATAGGAATATTCTTATCGAACGCTCGACTTTTTTCTCGTCGCGACGATCTTTTCGCTTTTCTATCCAGAGGTTTTCGACAAAATTCACATTGACTATGTTCTTAAGTGTATATATATAGATTATAGATGATATTATATTATATTTTTCACATCATCAGTCAGACGCAATGCAAAAGGCCAGACATTTACATTGAGTTAAGTTCTTCCATTATAAAATAATATTCTTTTTATGCAATAAAGCAAAGTTCAGTTGGATGGAGAAGAACAGGGAGAGAAATGTGAGTTTAAAAAGGAAAAGGCAGTTTTTGGTGTGGCAGTGTAAAATGTAAGAGGAAAAGTAAGTAAGTACATATATATAGGCTTTTGATGTAATAATAATATACTGATGAATTCCTTCTATCCACAAACAAGAGGTTAGAGTTAAAGCAGTAGTACGAGTTGTACAAACTTACTACTAGCCAGATTTGAAGTCTGCGACTGAAAAAAGTAATTTTCCACTTGCGAGTTTCTAAGAAATTTCCATCTTCTATTACATTATAATATCATCTAGGAAAGATGGAGTGGAAACTCGGAGAGTGACTGTGCATCCGAGCAAAAGCAGAGAGAGAGTGGAGCAACAGCAGAGAAACTTAATTGTTCAGGGGATATTTGAAAGGAAATGAACGACAACGACAAAGCATGCAGAGAGAACACAGTTGAATGAAATTGACGAGAAAAGAGAGAGAGATGCCATATGATGGAAATAACTTTCAGTTGACGTCTACTCTTCTGTGAAAAGATACATATCGCATAGGTCTCTGCACTCTCAAATAGTCAATAGGGAGGCAATGCTAAGAAACACTCAAGGATACAGACGAATTGAGTGCAGGAAATGAAAACTTAGGAAATTGGCAAAATTTGCGAGAAAAATGAACAGAAAAATACGTTGACTGCTCCTTTCCAACCTTTCTTCCGAGATTTACATTCACTCTCTCGCAGAACACGTCATTCCTTAACTCATTTAACGAAGGAATTTGTTTCTACGCTTCTAGCTCATTTGTTTTCTTAATGGGCGATCTTTTTAAACAACATTTTGATTCCAGCACAATTCACACTTCAAACTAAATGAAGGCATTCCTTCTAAAATCACAAACCTCACACAGCTTAAGAATTTTAAATTTCATGTGATTTTTAGACTCATAATCAAATAAATCGGTTTTCTGAATATAAAAATGAGTTTCCTTATAATATGCGAATTGAAATAAATTATCCTACCGGTAAGTGTCAAGGTATACATTACGCACTTATATGTAAAAAAGGTTATTAATAACATCAAAGCAGATAGAAATACTTTGGAAGTACGTTGATAACATTCATATGAAACGATTAGGGTTTGTATTTTCCAAATCATGACAAAATTAAGTTCCTTTCTTTTCTGTTACTTTGTCAAAATAATATTGATTAATATGACATGGCAGGTCGATCTTTAGGTTATCACTTGTTACTAGTAACTGACATTGAGTTGACTTTATCTGTAGTACCTATATTTTTGTCCTTTACTTTTGCACACTTCACTGTATCATTAAATGCTCATTCCTTCCGGTAAAATGATTCACAGTTAAAGAAGTAATTGGGCACATCACATTAAGTTAGAATTTGTTAAGCATGAATTGGCATCTACATAAAATTATAACAGGTACAGTTTTGCTTGAACGAGCTCTATCAGAAAAACATGTTCACAATTATTAAAAATGTAAGGAAAAATAAAAAAAATTGTTTGCTTGTTATTCTCAAAAGACACGACCGCAACACAGTATATCTCAAGTACTCTTACTTTATTCGCACACGCAAACCGCGAGAAAAATATAAGTTTGTGTAGTAGTACACTGCAATAAGGATACTTTTGCTGGTTACGGTGCGATTCCTTGTTGTACTTGTTAGGGTAGGTTACGTTCGCAGGTAATTATGTTTACGAAATCAACAACAACAACGGAAAATTACCAAAGTTGGTGGTTGAGGTCGAGAGTACTCAAGTGAAAATACACAACATTAAACTGTGCCGTACTCAGAAAATCTTCCATAACATTTTCCATGAAAAAACGTGCTACATACCTACCAAGGTAGCAAGGTACCTAATATTTTATACACTAACTACTTACATGAACGAGTGTGTATACCTGACTCAGCAATTAAACCGTAACTAGCATTAAATTGAATTTGTCCGCAAATGCAATTAAATTCATCCATTAAGAAACATTGAAAAATAAAATCGACCTATTTTATTTCAAGTATGTTTATATTTCCCTGTGCAATTTAATATATTTGTCTCTAGACTTCATAAGACATAAAGTTATCGGTTATTTCATGTAAATAGTTAGACTAAATCAAATTTTACATGAGTACGAAGTACGTACGACAATCCTTCACCCGAGAAATGTTACATGAAGAACTACTTCAAAGAATGACAGCTCAATCAGTGTTCTCTGTCAAATATTTCTATAAGAATTTCATCTGTCTTTTCTACGCCCATCAAATACAGATTGAGTTTTCCTGTCGTCGGTATGCGTCAGAAATTCAATAAACATTCTTAGAATTCTGCAACACTCCCCTTACATATTAAAGTTATAAATACAACAAATATTACACAAAACTTACATTATATTATATACTGCAAGTTAAAAGCAACCTAACCGTATTATTCTTAGGAAAACACATTTTATGTTTAAATGTTGAAGAACAGCCCCTCGCCACGCTCGCTTTAGCAATTCACGCGAATCTCATAATAAAAAGAGTAAGGAAAGGGGAATTGGCATATGCAATTAAGAAAAGTCAAAGCCCAATGAAATACAAGAACATTACATTAATTACAGTAATCAGCACATCATGACTCATCCTCTTCCATCAACACTCATGTTTTCATTAAGATTCATTGCATTTAAATCTCTGCTAAAACCAACATGACTCTCCTATCTATACCTATACACTAAACAAATGGAAAAAGACCTAATAATCCTCTGCTATTAAATATAATATTGCTCTATAATGCATTACTGTACATTCTAGTACACACACACGGATAAACTATAATAAAAGGCATAAATTTCCTGTACAAATACATTAAATCATAAAACAGGCATTGTAAATAAAAAGCAATACCTAAATGTTATGCTCAAGTCAGTCAACTGACAATAAGTAGGAACACGTAGAAAAGAACACGGTAATCGTTTCTAGAAATATCTAAGTAAGTAATTTTATATCCTCCGAACTAATAAATGCTTTCAATCATGAAGGCAGCAGTAATGTTTTCACACAATTCTGAGAATTGTTTTTGTTTTACAGAGTGCTGCTTGAATTTTCTGACTTTTTGTTGTGGTGTGTTGTGGTGAGTGATCTATTTAGCTAGAAGAGGTAAAAACTCTTTACTAAAAAGCAATCTTGGCCATTGTCCGCTCATGATTTTCACAGAATTCGCCAGTACAACTCTTCAGGAGCCAAACAACTTTTACAACGAAAAAGTGCCAGAACTGTGTGCACACGCTTCAGGCCGATATGCCTTGAAGAACATTTATATTTCCATCAACTAACTTTAACATTTTCATGTTTACTTTACCTTACATATAGCCATAGCCTATATATTATTATACACCTGACTCAGGCATACCTCAATGACTTTTCTACACAGAAATGCTAAACCTACATTTAAACTTTGTGATTACATTACACGTACATTGTTAACGACGCTATGGAACTGATTCAAGTTGTACTAGAATAATATCACTTCAATTAGACTCAAACTACGTCACCCTACTTATATTCACAAGGAACATTACACACAAAATACCTAGGAAGAAGTACAAAAGTAAAATGTAATTTTCCAACGAAGCAATTAAGCTGCTCATCTTTAAATTGTCCATCATCGAGTCAGAGCCCTGCAGTGCTTTACTCGTATATAAAATCATTTCCATTACAGATACCTAGTTTCCCTAACAGTTTTAGTCTTCCTTGAACAAACTGTGTAGCACTCTACATTAAAATACATCAAATTATACAGCCGAAGTCTTTAGTAGTACAAAATACAAAATTAATTTTCTTAGAGTATCCCAACACAATTTAAATAGAACAACCAGGTATAGGTACGTAATACCTATACCTGTATGCATATATAAATATAAAAAAGCTGTGAGGTCTATTTACACGTTACACCTGTGAATCCACCCTGTGATCTCCAAAATGATTTACATCCCCAATTAACTGATAACCGTAGTGCTTTAGGATATAATCATATGCAAGGGATATGCGAGTGAGTACAAACAAGACGAAGACTAATTACCACGGTTTAACCATGAAGGTTCACATACACGTAATTAAAGCTACTACTGTACAATGCACTCGCCTCTCTCTTTCGCCTTCAACTCTTTACTACCTAAACAGTAAGTCAGTAAACTGATATTACCTTGTCTTCCTTTAAAATCTCTTTACTTCTCTCCTATCCTCCAATATAGAAAAAATCCTACATAAATATTTTATATCGTACCATATATTCGTCTATAATGATAATAGCAGGGTTACAGAGAGCTATATCCTTCTGTGTACATTCACCAACCGTCTTTTTATATATAGTTAAAGTCTGTTATTTTATTATTATTAGCAAAGTTTTGCATGCATACCGTTATTAAAGAATTATCTGTGTGCCTACAGCTATATGCTTCTGCCATATACAAGTTAGAGTAAAATTGCTCTATTTTTTAATATAACTTCTTCATTTTGTATAGGAATGTCTCAGAGAGCGACCTGGTCTGGTAGTATTCGTTAGGAAAGGTTAAAACCCGAGTGGAATCAACCTGTACTTTACTAAACGCAGTATAGTAGTCAAGCCAGTACTGGAAGAAAGAAGAATATGAATTTATACGAAAAGGGAAGTAGAAGGAGTGTGGAATGATTATACTTCACTTGACTTGACGCAGTGAGACTGCACCTGCCAGCTGCCACCTGATGATACGAATACGACGGATGGATGGATAGATGGAAAAGAGAACAACACAAAAACGCGATACATTTATTAGTATTTACAAGTTGTAAAAAGATATAGCAGTATACCAGCAATAATATTATTCGCCAACATAACACATTAGTTTTTATGCTGCATGTGCCAGTGGCAATAATACTAAAGACGATGAAGGCAATGCTCTTGTTCTTCCGACCTTCTTACTATGCAAACGACACGGTATACACTATACCTTTGCCAATTTCATAAACAATAATAATATTTAATAATGCCCTGCTTCCTACTACTACTACCATTTGTAAGTGTAAGCCTTAGTTAGCTCTAGGAAAACGATAATTATTCCTAACCTATCCAAACTTTATACGTGCACGAGAAAAAAACTCATGTCCATTGCACTTTTTCATTCTGCTCATCTTGATCTGCTGATAACGAATCAAAACGGTTAGCAGTTACTCCTACTGTACATAAAAGATATTTATTACATGCAATTATTCCCTACTGTACTATATAACCATTAATAATGTATAAAAATCATTAATTTACCCCATAGTATATAGTAAAATAAAAATAGGTGATTTCTCTATATACTAAAGTACCTAGTAGGTCTATACTATGTAGAACTTTGCTTGAGCGTGTTTGTGTGCACAGTGCCTTAACTGCATCATTTATTTACATTCTACTACTCAGTTTAACAGTAATCAAAGAGAACATCTCTCACTTATAATTTAACTAAGGTTCTGTCACTCCAGTTGATTTCGTTAAGTTTTTTATTAGCCTCTCTACTTAGTCACGTAACATGGCAAAACATAACCTGACACAAAAACAACACGATTCGCCTAGTAATAAGTACATGGAAGAACAAAGCTCTATACCTACTCCTTACCATACAAAACAACTGCAGATTGTAATAATAATAATAATAATCCTAGTCCAAATCAAATCAAGCTACTGCTGTATACATTCTATGTGTGTTTTAAGTATATTCAATTCTATACACTACTGGTATAGTGAGTATACACGTAAACACATGGAAAAACACTGAGCTGGGCAACAAAGCTCCCAACAACACTTTAATGATACGTTGCGTGCAAAATGAACTTTTGACAGCTCACAGTTGAACTGAAAAGCTGCATAAAGGTAAACGCCTGATGCATTCAGCATATAAGAATACAAATACTGATGAAGTGCATGACGATTATATAGATTACTACTATACTCTTATATACACATTCTGTATAAGTCTCAAAGTTTAAAATGATTTCTTATGATGATAATGGAAGTAGTATTGAAGCAAATACTCAGAAGTTGTATATGTACACACAGAGAGAGAGAAGAACACTATTAAGAATGACTGGCAGGATTTAATGTGTATGAAAAATAAAGGCTGTCAGAGCTATTGAACTTTTAGACGATAAGTGAGTGGAAGTTAATAAGTTAGTTAAGAGACGGTGGCAAGTGCAATAAAACTGAATGCAACTTTAGTTAAGTTGGGAGAGCAACACAGTGCAAACACAAACAAACAACAGTTTAGATGCAATAATGAATGTAAGGCACGACTTGTCATTCGTGTCAAAGTGTAAAGGGAGGTAAGGCTAAATATTATTATTCTCATGCAAGTGACAACAATATGGGCGAGTCTCACTATATAGACACGACCAATTTCATTGTAGTATAATCGCATTTTTTTTAGTACAATGCATTATTTGTGCATGTACAGTCATAATAATCATGCCATGCATAGATAGGTAGGCGGATAAATAAATGAAACATGAAACACAGAATTGTCATAATAAGAATGGGCTTTATCTATTTATATGCTAAATTCACAAGATAACCCACCTACATATACATATACGAGGAATAACAGTAAGTAATAAGTCGAACAAAAGTGCAGTGAGGTGTTACTGTAAGTTTTGAACGTGGAATGTCATGTCCCACAGTATAGAATATAGTGGGTGCGATTTTTTCTATATAATTTGTTGAAGAAACTGGTAATTTTCTTGTTTTTCCACGTGGTGTCATCAAAATAATTTGTTTTGGGAAAAAATGTAATTATCTGCACATCAAACTGACACGGACAATTCGTCCCAGTCATTCTGCAATCAAGAGCAATTTTGAAAGGAGCTTAATTTTGCTCAAGGTTTGTTGATAGAGATGAATGTTGTGAGCAAGGCATCAGTCTCTCCTTTCCAGACCACTCTCAGTCCACCCTTTTGTCATTTCCATTCTCATTTACAATCAATCTCAACCCATATTACAGCTAGCTCCAAGTATTTACATTTTTTAAACCTTTTTGTTGTGTATGAACATGCTATACGTATGTATATACTTATACCATGCTCGTCATTAGCCATGATTGCTGTATGCATAGAAATATACAGCTATACACTAGAAAAACGTAAGCGTATCTACATAATCAAATCTTAGTACAGAAAAATGTAGAACCCGTGTGTATAGATCTAAACAAGAGATAAATAACGTTTACTTTTTTACGTGTAGCATGTACCATAGCATTTTGTGTGTAATGCACCGTGATGAAGTACCCCCTCGATATGCAATCTCTCAAAACGTATACACTAAAAGCCAATTACCATGAAACTTATTGTTCTGATTGCCGAAACCAGGTAGGTATGTGTATGCCGTGCCATAGAGGCATATATAAACACAAGTACAATATTCCTTGATTAAATTTGCATTTTTGCATTGCACGTATCTCTACAATCCATATAATAATATAAACAAGAAAAATAGAACATCTTTATATAAACATGAAAATATAATTGCCCTAGCTCACTCAACTATAGGTGTAACAACAGAGCGTGTACCTATCGCTATATTTACTGACAACCTGTACAGCTATTTGTAGGAAATGTATTTTAATATATAAAAATATAGGTAAACTATTTCATGATCATATTTTACAGGTACATGTTATTTCACATACACGTTACTCGTACAATGGCCATTAGCTACAGAAGAAAAGAGCACGCAGTTGCCAAGGAACAAAAGACAAACCTGTAAATTGCAATAATATTCTGAGTGTGTAATTGTCATGAATGTTTATGAGGATTTTAGTGGAAGAATGGAAGCAAGTTGTGTTTTGCTTGTGCAAGAGCCAAAGAATGTAGCAAAACTTCTCCGTTTCTTTAACTTTAGTCATAAAATAAGTCAGAACAGGAAGACTACACAACGACACAGTATTTAAAATACCTACACACACCAAAACACAAGAGGTACCCACTATACAATAAATACTACACAGTAGTATGCTACATGGTTTCACTTTGACATTCGACTTTGTTCTATTCTATATAAGTACCAAGAAATCTAGAGCCAGGGCAACCGTATTTCTCAGTATAAGGAACTGACATGCGATTTTTTGATGAAATTTTGCATCCCA
>JABASD010002938.1:0-22958 GCA_019776165.1 Pogonognathellus flavescens
GTAATTGCAAATGTATTTGGAAATTAAGGCGTAAAGACCATGGTCATATCGCCGTGAATAAAAAACTATTATTATTATTAAGTAAGTTTAATTATCTTAAGTAATTAATATCAATGACTAGTTCTACCTTAATTATTAGCTTATTAAAACTCTGAATATTATAAAATTACTTAACTCAGGTTTCTTCAATTTTTTGAATCTTTAGGTGCATGGAAGGTGCTACACTTCGTTATGGAGAGGAAGTATCTCGTACAAATTGGGCTGAAGGAGAAGAAAGCGTATTTATTATTCATGGATGGTATCAGTTTAAGTATGAACAAACAATGGTCTTTAAAGACGGTAAACATTTGGTTTCTACATTAAATTAAACTTGCAAGTAATTATGAGACTGCTAATAAATGTATTTGGAAATGGATGTTATATCTGCAGCATACATTACAAGTCACAGACCGGAAAATGTAATAATTGTGTATTGGGAATCTCCGCCAACTCAATTAAATTACGTTGAAGCTGCAAAAGACACGTATTTGGTAGGAGTGGCTGTTGCTCATATGATCATCTACCTGAAAACTCAAAACCTTCTTAATTACAATCAAGTCAAATTGGTAGGCTTCTCTTTGGGCGCGCATGTAGCGGGGGTAGCAGGGTTCTTCATAAATGACAAATTGCAAACAAAAATTAAAGAAATTACAGGTATCTCAAATTTCAATTTCATAATCATATTATGAGTACCTCTGTTTTGTCAACTGTAATATTTTATCTTGTAAATCGCTAATTAGATGTTAATCATTGTTAACAGTCAATTTACATTCAAGAGATACTTTAAGATAATTCAAAGATAATTGTAGATTCAAAAGACAATTGTACTTTCAATTAAAGGTTTGGATCCTGCAGGACCCATGTTTGACGAAAATGTGCATTTGCAATTCCGTTTAGACAAAACTGATGCAAAATTTGTGCAAGTGATACATTGCAATATGGGAAGACTCATGTGGCCACTTTTTAGTGTTCATTACGGATCTAATTTAGCCATTGGTCACGTTGAATTTTATCCGAATGGTGGTGAAGAGCAACCTAATTGTTCACCACGTAAGGGAATTAGTGATGACATTCATTGCTAATACTTAATAATCATAATTACAATTACAATTCATAATGATGCTAAAAATAAATACAGAACGAGTCAATATTCTCATTTCACAAGGATGACAACAGATTTATTTTTCAATAAATTATGTATTGCAATAATAATATTATTATACTGATTTTTAGCCTTGACGAGTACATGCAGTCATTTGCGCTGTTGTGAATTGTACGCTTCGACTGTGAGAGGATATTCCTTCAGCGGTTGTGAATGTGACAACGTGAAAAAGTTTTTTGTAGATACTTGTCATCCACACAACACCTGCACTTGTCATGGACCTTCCATGGGAGATCTTTGTCCTTCCAAGTAATCCTAATTACAATATTTCTTATTACTAGAATACAAGGGCATATTATATGGAGCAAGGGTCTTCGGGATTGAGCTTCCGTCCCCATATTCCGGAAAAAGGGAAAAAATCACAATAATTTGCGGCAGAAAATTAAACATTTGTTCATTTTTTCCCTCTGAGCGTTCCCCAAACCCCTCGAGCCTCTCATATTTGTGAATCGTGCTAAGCCCTTGCTTGAGTAACGTTATAGATTTTGAAAGTTTTATTTGACATTTTTTCAGTGCTACAGGAAAATATTGCCTGAACGCGGAACCGAATAACTTGGATAAACTAAAATACCTCTATTAGAAAATATTTATTGGTGTATTCACTATCCGTGGAATTTGTTTGCGAAAACTATCAAATATTAATATAGCTTCATAAAGCTATATTATAAAGAATAAATCAGCCCATTTATCTTACATAACATTTTAAGACATGATACATTTGCTAACAAATGCGACCTTTTTTATCTTGGCTGACTAAGGTTAAATAATTTCTGTTTCATACAGATAATATAATGTAATACCCACATTAATATATTTGTTTTAAAACGGATTTTATTGTGTACACTTACACTGAACGTTTTATGTACAATTGACAATTTTAGAAAAGACAATAAATATCCTCTCCAAAGTTAACTTCAATTAATAAATTCAATTTGTAGCTTGCAATCCCCACAAAGTTTTGTTAACTAGGAAATTCTTTCCATTGTTTTTAATTCAGCACCAGTAATCGAAAAAAACTCAAAAGACTTTTTGGAATGGTAATTAACATTCGCTTTTGATGCTTAGTGCACTGTTTAGATAAAAAGAGACAAGTGTACATTAATGTTACACAATGGAAAGATTGCTGTTAATATTAGTAATAAAATGTTACATTCAATGTAATGGATGCAACAGAATTGTAATGTTGATCCTTCACTTCAAATTCACAACTTTCACTATTACCTAATCTAAAACTAAACCAAGCATTCTAAACTTTTGTTAAATTATTGAGAATAAATTTTACTTTTTAACATTTACTTTAATATGAAACACCCATCAATTTTTGAATCAGCAGTTGTATTTAATTGTTTGACCATTGTGTACATCCTTTATCCTGATCTGGTTGCAGCTATTGAAAAGTCAAAATACCAGACAAATATAGGCAAGTTCACTACAGCACCGAATGGATCAGTTGCTATTAACAAATATCCCGATAATTTTACCGAACGTATTAATAGAGGGAGCCCACAGAAGAAAGAAGTTTATAATGATTCGAACAAATTCACAGTTAGATACAAACTGTACAATTTAAAGTAGCTCATTAAATTCATCTGTTATCGATCCTTATATTTTCGATTTTCTGAAACACTAAACAAGATCTTCATTTTTAAATAGTTGTAAAGATGGTGAAATCATTACATATGGAAATAATATTGAAAGCTCCAATTGGATTCCAAGAGAAAAGGCGGTATTTATTATTCATGGTTGGCTTCAGTCTGGGGAAATTGATCCTCTCATGGCTCCCGCCTTTCAAACATCTCTCAATATTAAGGATGGTATTCAATCGTAAAATTTTTAAAGCTCGTCACTAGGTTCACACCGTTTCTATTCAACTAATTGTAATTTTTAATTCTAATTAATTTCACAGCTTACATTGAAAGCAACAGGAAGGAAAACATAATAATTGCAAACTGGGAATCATTATCAAACCGCTTAAATTATTTAACAGTAGTAAGAGACACCTTTTTGGTAGGAGCGGCGGTTGCACACATGGTCATTTTTCTCCAATCACAAATCCGATTTAATTTTACACAAGTAAAATTTGTGGGATTCGGTCTAGGTGCACACGTTGCTGGTGTGGCCGGGTATCACATCAATGAAAAAATGAAAACCAAAGTAGCGGAAATTACAGGTATGTTGTAGAAGTGGGAATTTGGTCGACTTTTTTTAACCCCAACCCCATCCGCCATTTTTTGTGTGGGTTCCCAATTCTAGTATATTGTACACTATGTACACCGACAATATTTTATACGTTCAAGAAAAGATAATAGCTAGTGAAAACTGGACGATTTCGCTCAGGCAAGTGTTAGATGTTAGAGAATGTATAAAAAATGGGGAAAAATCAACTACATTAACTTCCAATAATGCTTTTTTGTGAAATGTGTGTTTGGAAAATTGGTTACATTTGCAAATGACATTAGTTCCGAAAATTCCATATGTAATGAAAATGGCTGCTCCAGTCAATAGGCGACACGAATTTAAGACACTGTGCGCTTTTTAAAACTGTACTGCTAAAAATTTAAACAAAAGAATTTAACCCAGCTACAGTTGAGAAAGTACAGTTAAGAAATGAGTATCCAGTTGCATTAATCAGTGTGCGTCAATTTCAAGAAAACGCAAATGGGCAAATAATGAATTAACCTTATTCTGTTTTGATGCCAGGTCTGGATCCAACTGGAGCTTTATTTGATTCGAACCCAAAGGCTCAATATCGTTTAGACAAAAGTGATGCAAAATTTGTACAAATAATTCATTGCAGCATGGGCAGTGCTTTTGACCTTTATTTTGGAAGCACTACAGCTGCTGGTCACATTGATTTCTATCCCAATGGAGGCTCCAATCAGCCTAATTGTACTCATAAGTTGAAAAGTAAGAAAATTAATACGGAAATATTTGTTCAAAGGCAATAACCAGTATTTTAAAAACGTTCAATTTCAATAGAAAAGAAAATGGACTGAACTTCTTAAGCGTGAATTTTTTCACAAGAGGTGATTCTTTTTTAGTAGAAGTATTTTTTCAACAGTAAAAATTATTTTCGATTGTTTAAATTTTATTTTGAGTAATACATTAGTATTTTTATTGCAGCTGTTCAAAACCTGTGCAGCCATATGCGTTGCTGCGAACTTTATGCTTCGACTGTCCGAGGTCAATCTTATGAGGGTTGTGCCTGTGGAAGTGTAGATAAGGGAAACAGGGAAAGAGATGAGAAATGTGCTCCTGTCAACGGCACCTGCAAATGTGCTGGACCTCCCATGGGATACCTTTGCCCTCCCAAGTAATTCAAATATTCAAATTAAGTTTCAGAAATATTGACAATACTAAATTATCCAGTAGTAATTAAACTTTCTCCTGTATGCTGTTCACAGTGCTACCGGCGAATATTGTATGACAGCAAATCCCGTTGTACTCGATAGACCGAAAAGTAATTCAAGTAACTAATTCTTGAATGCGACGGAATAAACAGTCATTTATATCGCCATTAATAACAAAATGGCTACTTCTGCTACGCCATTTAAAATTAAAAGCGCATAGACTCAAATTGTTTTAAATAAAGCCGTTTATTTGCACTATACATTTATTAAATGCTATTATTATCGTACATTATTTGGGAAAGTTGACAGCCAAAACCGAATGCAGCTCGCACATAAAATATATTAATTATATGACTAATGCAATGATGCCGTCATTCCAATAGACTCTCGTCTTTGGTAAAGCTAAGAAACATAATCCTTGCACACAGTATCCTTAATACAATGGTTTTAGGTAATAAAAATGAACAATCAGAGAAATGCAAACATATCTTTACCAACAAGATGCAATTACATAAAAAGCATGCTAATACTAAAAATGGTTTAAAGGCCAAGCTAACGCTAAATAGTTTAAACAATGTTGTGGAATGTAGAAAGTGTTGCATTTTTTAACTTGGAGTCACATTGCTGCCATTCGTTTATTTATTTCATGCTACTTTTCTGTTTCAATACTTACATGAATACAAAAACAATGTATAACTTTGATTTCGACAAGACATAAAACACAAACAAGTATAAAATTATTTATATACTTGTTTATACAACTACAAATTGACTAATACTATTATGAAATCGTAAAAGAATTTGCTATAATTAATCCTGATACAAAAGAAATTATTCCATTGTTACCATCTTAATTTGCCAATAAATGAAATGTATCATATTTTTAGATAAAATTTTACGTTTTCTGTTAATAAAATGAAGGCAGAATGTTGGGAACAGAAGCATTTATTGTAGTTAGTCTGGTGTACATGATCATTCGTACACATCCAACTGTTTCAAAATTGGTGACCGTCGTCCCGGATTATGAGTATGATTACCCAGAAGACGAAATGGAAGAAATTGAATCGGAGGAATTGATTTTTACAAATAAAAACCAAACAGAAATTGAGAAAATGTTGGTTGATTGGCCAAGGAATTTCACAGTAGCTGCGGACGGGTCACAAACCATTGTGCGTACTGTACAGCGTCAGTATTTCAGTTACAAAAATCCCAATGTTCCGTTTAGGAGGACCGCTCTGTTTAGTAGAGGTTTGGGAAGCCCTGATTTAATAGAAAAGAAAATCATTGATGAAAAAATTGAGCATTCTGTGACATACAAACTTTACAATTCCAAGTAAACATTTCAATATAATTCACTTTTAATTTTTAGAAAATTCAACTTGAACATTCATCTACAAAATTCGTGTTTATGTAAAATGCAATGTGATTTCAGGGCAAAAGGAGGTAAATTGCTTACATATGGAAACTCAACAGTAAATCCGGTGTGTACTCCGGGGGAAAACGCCGTGTTTGTTATTCACGGTTATTTACAATCAGGAGAGCACGACCCGATCGTAGCAACAATCTTTCAAACTTCTTTAAATATTAAAAATGGTACGTTTACCAATTTCAATAATTAATTTGTTCCCCAAACGGACAAAATATTATGTGAACGTTTTGTTGGTTTATGTATAATTTGAAAACTAATAAGATATAGTATAAATTGTTCATATAATTCATATGAAATTGACAGCATACATTAAGACCAACAGAACAGAAAATGTGATAGTTGTGAACTGGGAATTGAAAGCCAACCAGTTAAATTATATTGCAGCAGCAATGGACACATATTTGGTGGGAATAGCGCTTGGTCACATGATTGTTTTCCTGAAAACTGAAAACTGTTTCGATTACAACCAAGTGAAATTAGTAGGATTCTCTCTAGGTGCGCATGTTGCGGGCGTGGCTGGACACTTCATAAATGAAAAACTGAAAATAAAGATAGCTGAAATTACAGGTAGGACATAGGAAATATGGGTTTGAAATCAAAGAGTGATAAATAATGTTGACATAAGTAAATTAACTGAACATAATTTTTGGATAAAGGTTTGGATCCGGCAGGACCTTTTTTTGATCCACTCCTGAATTTGAAATATCGTTTAGACAAAGGAGATGCAAATTTCGTTCAAATAATTCATTGCAATATGGGAAACATTTTGTCTGTTCAGGTAGGAAGCATTTTAGTCGCTGGTCATGCAGACTTCTTTCCCAATGGCGGTGCTGTCCAACTTAATTGTAACCGTTCTTTACTAGGTGGGTGTATTGGTCGCAAATGTCTTTTCTGTTTGACGTTGGTTAATGTACCAATGCATTTATTTATTTTTTGTAGCTTACTCGAATGTTTGTAGTCATTTGAGATGTGGCGAGTTGTATTCCTCTTCAGTGAGAGGAGTCGCTTTCAACGGGTGTTCTTGTTCGAACGTGGACAAATTTATGAAGGATAACTGCACTAATCCCGTCTGTACATGCAACGGACCTGCAATGGGAGATCTGTGTCCTAAAAAGTAATTCAAAACTAAATTTCCACTGTAAATATTAAATTATCACATTCAAATGCATCGTTATTTCTCGTTTGACACTTAATATTTCTTCCTGTAGTACTACAGGGAAGTTTTGTTTGCGAGCACTCCCTCATATCTTAGATATGACATTTTTATAAATACTACCTATGGATGTTTCCAAAATTTCGCCAACAAAAATATTTACCCTCATCTTAAAACTGGAAACAATGCCAGTAAGTAAATGAATCATTCAGTATTTTTCATGCAGTTCAATATGGTGCCTGTCACTTGTGGGAATGTGACTCTATATTTTATTGTCTATATAGTGTCCTTACTCCTTATGGTTGATACGCTCTTCCCAGGATTTTCTAAATTTCAATTATTTCAATTAGACTTCGAATTGAATACCAAATTTGATAATAATTTTGTTGCTATATTTAGTTCATTCGAATTGGACATCGAACAGGCAGCTGGATTTTATTGCTGTACCGATTAATGTTTTTTTAATTCCATATAGTTATGTCTTATTTTTATTGTCACGCTACACATTAGTTATGATTCCAACTCAGGTCAACGAGATGCTACAGCTATCGAATTATCATGCATTAATATTTAGTATAAGTTATAATGACAAGCCGATAAATATTAACGTTTATGAATATCTGTAAATCACCTTAAATACAACCCAAAATAACCTTCATAATCTAAGTAGACCGTAATCAAAATATTCTTCCTACATATCTGGCTACCTAATTTTGATTTGGATATTTCTATTTACGTTCTTCTTGGTATTTATAATTTAATTTAACTTATTACATAAAAAATACGAATATTCGTGTGTGCTTTATGTAATCAAACGTTTCAGCAGTTGGGAATATTATTTATTTATTTAATGTATAATAACTGCTTTGCCCAGCTAAATAAAAAACTGTGTATGTTGGTGATTGTAAATGAAATGATACCAATTATCTAGCATAACTTTCGTTAGACAATAGTTCATTGTTACAGTAATGGTACATATTATTATCAATTATTGATGCAAGACCAGTTATTGACTATATAGTTGCACAAATCACATTGATAGTAATTTGAAAAATATAGCATGAAATGATTGCATTGTTATACGCATTTAAGTTGTTTTTCTTTAGTAAAATTAAAATTATATTGTTACACGATAACCAATTGCATATAACAATAATAACAAAATGCTCTGAACAATAATTAAAAATTTAAGTGGATCTACCAATAAATATTCACTTTTTATATTTCAGTTTTTATTTAAAAATGAAAAGAAAATGCTGTGGGTTAGCTGTTATATTTTTTAAGCTAATTAGCCTTCTACACATCTTTCCCCCAATTCAATCTTCTTATGCATCTCAAGTTCATTATAAGTTCGAAGAAGGTTACTCTGAGGAGGATGAGTCTGAGGAAATTACAAATGAAATTAAAACTAGAAATGAGATTGAAAGAAATATAGTGGAATCACCAAGCAACTTTACAGTGGCCTCTGATGGATCTCAATCAATTGTTTTTCGGCGTCAAGTTAGCACCATCAGAAATATTACTTTACCTTTCATGCAAGTTTCCATTGACGGAGGGGTCGGACCTTACTCCTATATAGAAAAACAGATTGTAAACGAAACAGTTGAAAATTCAGTTAAATACAAACTTTATAATCTTAAGTAATTTGTTAAATTACAAATTAATTTACTTTGTGGGTGCTATTTATTCGTTTTCAACTTTAACAGACCAGTTTTTACCAGATTGTATCCTCAGAGAATATAATTATAATTTTCAGGATGAAAGCCGGTGAAGTTCTTACGTATGGTAACAAAGGATTGAATCGAAAATGCATTCCTGGAAAAAACACAGTGTTTCTTATTCATGGATATCTCCAGTCTGGTGCAAATGACCCGGTAGTTGCTTCAGTGTTTGAAACTGCATTAAATATTAAAAATGGTACGAAGTTATTATTATTAAATCGTGCATTGTGGCAATATAAATGCTGAAAAATATTTGAATTACACTAAACCAAACTAGTTTCTAATAATATTTGCAGCCTACATTGAGAGCAACAGATCAGAAAATGTGATAATTGTGAACTGGGAATTGAAAGCCAATCAGTTAAATTATATTGCAGCAGCAATGGACACATATTTAGTGGGAATAGCGCTTGGTCACATGATTATTTTCCTGAAAACGGAAAAATGTTTCGATTACAACCAAGTGAAACTAGTAGGATTCTCTCTAGGTGCGCATGTTGCGGGTGTGGCGGGACATTTTATAAATGAAAAACTGCAAATCAAAGTAGCGGAAATCACTGGTTAGTCTGTTGCTATAATTATTATTATATTACGTGAAAATATTTTTATATGGAATTGTGCCGAAAATTGTTTTCGACAGGTTTAGATCCAGCAGGGCCTTTGTTTGACCCTTCTCTCAATGTCATGTACCGTTTGGACAAAACTGACGCAAATTTTGTACAAATTATTCATTGTAATATGGGAAATATTTTTGGTCTGCGTGTAGGAAGTATGTTGGATGCAGGCCATGCGGATTTCTACCCCAATGGCGGCTCGCATCAGCTGAAATGTGACCTTTCAATCAGAAGTATACTCAATTAATGTTGAGGATTTATTCGTACATCTTTAGTTAATTATTTCGGCCATAAAATTAACATGTTTATTTTTTTCCATTTATGTTATTGCAATTGTTTTAGTTTATTCAAGTATATGCAGTCATTTAAGATGCGGTGAATTGTATGCGTCAACAGTTAGAGGTGTACGATTTAGCGGTTGTCCTTGTGAGAACGTGGAAAACTTTATGAGAGAAAATTGTACTTTGCATTTTTGTAAATGCAGTGGACCTTCCATGGGGGACCTTTGTGATATCAGGTAATTCATTTAATTACGTTGCGAATTATAAATATTATACCCAATTAGAATGCCATAGACTTTGAACCATTGGATGCTGTTTGGTGCTATAAATGAAATTTTATTATATAATATATACACTCTAAGAAATTCTGGTATTCCGCTCGGGCATATGGCGGTGTTTATTCCTAATGGTATATATTATTATTCAGTATGGAATATTGTGCATTCCACATTGCGGAATTGTACAGCATTTATACCGTACGGACTTACTAGGCAGTAATAATTATATTCGGAATAGTATTTCAGTTGTTATCCCACATGGCATTCGAAAATTCCAAGTGGGAAATTCAAACCCAGTAAAAAGGGGTCTCTCTAATTTACGCATAAAAATATTAAAATTATTTGGTTAATTAGATTGACTAACTCATAATAGCAATATGTCAATTAAAATTGTTGAATTTGTGTTGTCATCCGTGGCCCGTGGACTTCAACAGTATGAGAACGCATTCAAATGTAAGTAATTTAAGTATTTAGACTATTTTAATATTTTATATTTCAATGTTGAGTGTTGTATACATTGTTGATTATTTATTCGAATTATAAACCAGCAAAATTTAACGTGATCAAATTGTAAATTGTAGTCCAAACTGTGATGGATGACAGGATTCTACTTAACCGTGATCTACAATCAACATTTAACACTGTGATTCCTGCATGCGGCGATCGAGTTCTTTTTTAACACATTTTAAAAGCAATAGTGAGTCTAAAATTTTATTTAAATAGAGTTTCATTTCATATTATTGTTATGTATTTTAAAATTAAAGAAAATTGTCATGAAAAATAATTAATTGCGTATTGTTCAATTAAATTCAGTGTGCTATGATACATTATATTATTAATTGTAATTGTTGATGTATTATTCATAATTAAGCATTGCATTCTTTCTGGCATTTCGAATCATTATATGTGGCATTGCAGTATAGTCATACCGGCATTTATTTTTATTCTTTATGGCATTCAGAAAAAGTGGCATAATTGCAATTTAAACCGTACGGTATACAAATTTATGCCAGGTGGTTTAAAATGTGTATGCCATTGAGGCTAAATGTGTTATTCTTTTTGCGGAATAAAGCAATTTATTCCATCCAGACCAGAGCACCAAATAGCCCGAACGGAATACAATTTAATTCCGTACGGCATGAATTTGCCTCTGTATTTCTTAGTGTGTATTATTATTGTTCTTTGCAGTGCTACAGGAAAATTTTGCTTGAATGCTTTACCTCACATTTTAGATATGAAACTTCACTAAATGCATGTTAGGAAGCACTGCGCTGATAATATGTTCTACGAATTAATTTTTAGACCCCGCAACTCAGATAATTATGTAAAGGTTCAATTCCTACATCCAATAAATATTTAAGTTAATGCAGAAACAAGCTGCAGGAAATTACTGTAATTTCATTGACTATTGTGTATGCGAAATAAATAAACATTAAACTTGGGTAATGAAACTATCTATTATGCAAAGCCTTGATTGTGGACTGAAGCTACACATGTCCCAAAAAAATAAAACCAACGAAAAACGAAAGACAGTTTGATGGAACGCTTCCTTCTTTTGCTACTAAGCCCTTATTACTGCAAGCAAGTAGACGAACAACCCCTCTACTGAAATAATACTCATAATAATTGATTTTTTTTATCTTACTTCAACTTTTTGCATACACATGCAAGGAAATTGATAATTTGGCAAGAGATTGTAAATCTTGCAGTTAAATTATAAATATCTTAGGGACACCAAGTATATTAACATAAGCGACCTCTCTTTCATACTATCTACTAGCTGTTTTAATTCAAAAAATCTGCGGATGCATACTATTTGAATAACATATGAGCTTCTTATTTGAATTACATATGAGCTTCTTATTTGAATTACATATGAGCTTCTTATTTGAATTACATATGAGCTTCTTATTTGAATAACATATGGCCATTGGTATTTTTGAAATGTTAGTATTTAAAGTCGCGACAACGGGATACATAAACTGGAGCCAATTAAAACATGTTGGTTGATTCGCCCTCAATGTAGTCGCTATGCATGGAGAATTATGAATTCGTATCACAATATTTGTTGAAATTGGACCATGTGTTCATTTCAAGCGAAGTATATTCCTTGTGTTAATGTATGTACTAGTTAAGTATACCATAGAACTTCTTATCAGCATACAAACTTTAATAAGCTAACTAGGTGCTTATTTTCAATTCTGGTATTACATGTGAAGGATGTGAATGTTTTGTACATGCCTGTGCTATGCAGCCCTTCAAATTGACATAAGAAAAATTAACGTGACTGTAAACATAGTCAAACATTTAGAGCTAAGATTGAGATCGAGTACAACTTATTGTATTGTAATAGAAATACTGATAATGTGGCTACCATTTTTTAACTGTACATAAATATAAGGACGATTTACCAAAATAAAGGAATTCTGCATACAAAATTCTGAGTATTAAGACCAAGAACTCCAAATTCATGGATGACGTAGAAAGTCTAAAGAAGAAAAGACAAAACCACGTTGACCATGTTTGTTATTCAAGGGCGTATCTAGAGGGGGGTCACAGGGTCCCCGGCCACCCCTCCCCCCACCCCCACCCCATTTTCTTATCTTACACTAGATATGATTGCAATTGCATTGCAATAAAAAGAAACAAGCGAAAAGTGTGAAATTTGGCTCCAAAATGACAAAATAATTGTTAAAATTTTCGCGTTTCTTGTCGAATTTAGCCTATATTTTACTCAAATTTTGAATAATATAAGCATTGATACCCTTAAAATGGCGGTGTGGCTCCCCCAAGCAGCAATTCTAGTTACGCACCTGTTGTTATTACTCACAGTGGTCACCGTTTTGTCTTTATTCGATCTATTCATTACTGTCTTTAACTTTTCTCGGTTAGTTAATAGTTATACCTTTCATCCTTTTCATATCCTTTTCAAAACTGACTTTTATTTCTAAGAAAAGAAACACTGGAGGTTTTGGAAATAATGTAATAATATTTCGCTATCGATACAAACAGAACCATAAAATTGTTAGGGAGGACCACACAATACAGCAGTGACGAAGAAAACTCCTGAAATATAAATCACAGATTACGATACACATTATATGAACTCAATGGTTGTTTTTGTATCTTCAATTCTTCATCTACGCCATATCAAGTTTGCTCGAAAGTATCCTTGTGCAAATAGTGTATACACATAGTATTTTAGTATTTGAGAGCACTAAGCTAAGTAAAACTATATTCAACTAATCATGTAAGGAGATTCAAAGATGCAAGGGCCGCTGGCCAAATGCAGTTAAATAAATAAATAAATAAAATAAATAAATAAATAGTATTTTAGTATTTACTATTTCCGATACAATAAGAAACTAACGGCATATATACAATAAACGTACAGCAGAAAATAACTACTGCCATATATATTCTTCTTTTATCGTGAATCTTCTTTTGCGTTTACCAAAATTACAATAGAAGATAATCTAAAAAATAGGTCAGAACTTGTAGCCTTAATTATATATTATTATACACTACGCAGCATAATTAATGGTCTGGCTCAATATCCTTGAGAAACAAATTTCACATAAAATCTAACGACAAGGAAATTCGCTTTACCTTATTCTCTGAACATGAAAAGCAATAACACAGAGAAATGTAAATAATACGTCATTGAAATTGAGACTGAGGTGGCATGTATTGGAGTCTTGAGACAACTTAAACTTGAAATTTTAGTTGACAACCAATTAAAAAATATCGAATTGATTTTATAGCAAAACTGCAATCAACTTGGTTTAAATTTTAAATAATAAATATACTGTAAGGAAGGAATTGCTTTATAACTCCATATAATATTATAACAGTTAATTAAAATACGACCTCTCGTTTTATAACTTCGGAGAACGTAGAAGATTAGGCATTAGTCAGATATTCGACAAAAGTAAATAGAAGCCATGAGTACAGAGCTAACAAGAACAGCGTTGAAACGTTACTTTTCAATTTGTGACAAACTCTACCATGGAATTTACACTTTCAATAGCAAAACGGAGAAAGTGGAAAAATTGAAAAATCGTTGGCGAATATATTTTTTCTACTACGTCAATTTCATTTTATTCTGTGCAATTCTGTATGCAGTAATATTCTTGTCGGTGCAAATATTTAGCTCTCATCCGCCATATGGTTTAGTTTTGACCATTATCTTCATCTTGCTCATTATCACTTTAGGTACGACACTGATAATAAATGTAGTTTACACAGCGTCCTTCGATTATTTTGTAATGCTTGTCAATACATGTTTGCACGTTGATGCCCCACTAAGAGGTAAGTAATTTTTAGTTTTGAATACCTTATAGAAGTACAAATAACCGACTAATTTCAAAGCATTTGTACGTGTGTGAAGTTGTATCTAAAGACAAAATCAAAATCTCAATCCAAATTTTATTACTAAAAAAATGAGACTGCCCGATAGATTTTAATTTCATAACACATTTGAAAATAAAATAAAAATATCTAGAGAACATTGAACATTTAAAATGTGCTGGATAAAATCAGCTTATGGGAAAAACAGTACACAAATAAATTTAGGGCTTCCTTTTTTCGTGCCAAAATTTGGTTTGAGAATTTGGTACCAAATATTATTTTGAGAATTTGGTAACCGAAACTTGCGTTCAGAATTTATGGCAATAAAATTTGTTTTGATACATTGGTACCAAATTTTTTTATAAGTAACTTATCACACATTGACTTTTTGATTTAGAAATCTTCAAGCCACAATTAGCTGGTGGATATACTAAAACTGAGAAAGCCCAAGGACACGTCTTGCACATGTACCTGAATATCATGTTAACTCTGCCGTTGTTTTGTCCATTTATGATGTTTGTCATGGAGGAGCACATTCTGCAACCTTTATTTGATTTGGTTTATCCCCCATTGAGCCAAATGTTTGCGATAAAATTATTTTTTGCTTTTATGATTCTCTACATGAGTTCATTTGTAGTTTTGACAATCTTGTCGCTAGCAATCTTAGCTGCATTTTATGTTACATCGTTGAACAAGATTACTTACTTGATTTTAAATAATAACCACAGTCAATTTGATCAAAGAAAGAAGACACCAATATTCCTGGCACTGAAATTGTATCCTGTTATGTACTTGGCAAATATGGTTGTGAATGAGAGGTGTAAAATTTTAACAGCAACCGGAATGAGCCTTGCATTCTCCGTTCAACTTCTCTGTATTTTTGGAACCATTCGATTATATTCTCAAGCGGGGTTGTTTTATTATGTGTTTCCCATTGCTGCAGTGTCTATCGGTATTTTTGAAATGTTGGTTTTTAAAATCGGTGCAAAGGCATTCCTCAACTCGATTTATTTTAAATTATGTTGGTTAAATCATCCAAAATGCAGTAGATATTGTAGGAGGGTCATAAAATCGTATCGTACTATTCGTATTGAAATAGGATCATTCGTTTATTTTAACCGTAGTACATATCCTGCATTTATGTTCTGCTTAATCAAATACACTACCGAACTGCTCATAAGTACACAAAATCAGCACTAATATCATACCATGCTTCTATACATTGTTGCATCTTAAAGTACCGATTATGAAAGTTTTATAATTTAAACAAGGGTGGTCTAAATTTTTTTAACCTAAAAAAATTATAAATGATAATTTATTTGCAGGTGACAAGTATATTTACTTAACCGAGTAATTCAATGTTGTTGCCGTTCTCTTACAATAATATTTTAGCATCTTCTATTGCGTTGCTGAATAAGGCAGGGCAAAATGAAACTGTATTACATCCAATCATCCAATAAATTCTTAAGTTGTTGCAAAAAAAGCTGCCGGAAATTACTATAACTTCATTGACTATTGTAAACGAAATAAATACACATTAAATTTGGGTATTTCGTTTATTCGACGTAAATACCGGCAAATTTATTTATGATTATGACAACCTAATATTATGTTTACCCTGTGAAGACAGTGTATCAATTGAATTCCTCTTATCCTCCTCATAAATAAGTACACGATATCACTAAATATCACATCAGATCAGACCATCTCACGATCACATCATCTGCACTTTTTGCAGATTTTGCGAAATTTTTCACGAATCTTAAAAAAGACTAAAAATCAACCTGCATCGATTGTTATGAGATTTTGTGGGTTGACCCAACACTTTAATGCTGAATACAGCCTTCAAGTTGGTTTTACGCAAAAAATTGTTTTAATTTTTTCAAACATAAAAAAACTATGACGAATGAATGACGAATTTTTTATCTTAGACTTCTATAATAAGCTTCTATTTAAAGCATATTCAAACTCATATATAATTTGGGAGGTAGGTGCAACGATGCATGATTGACCTATTTTAAAAGACCTGCAAGAAGAAATCAAATAACTTTCCAGCAAACAATTGTAAATTGCCTAGAAAAGGTAGATTTATGAGTAAATGGACTCTTGTTTTAGAAATAGATGGTAAATTACAAAATTGAAGGTATTTATCGTTGTCCGAAATCGGGCGAACCATAAATGTTGATTCAAAATTCCAAAAGTGGTAAAATAGGACAAGTTATAGTATATTGGGACAAATTGGATAATTTTGGACAAATTGTGTATCATGTGACAAACTTAATTATTTTGAACAAATTGGGATTTGGGTTACAATGCGACCAATTTGATGCATTCTATCTATGGACACTCTGTCCACGTCTACTTCGCTAATGTTTTCTATTGGTTTACAATCGTTTACTTTAATTTTTAATGAAAAAAATATTACATATTATGGCAATTTTTTAGCAATTCTTTAATTTACAATGACATGCAAATAAACACATTAAATTATTTAAAAAAATACCAATGCTTGGATCCTGCTTGAATAGTCGCATACAAATCCATTTGTCAATTTATATTCGAAGTCATCTTTTTATAAATAACCTTGCAGTTCAGTTGTATTCAAAATTTTTATGATTGCCGTCACCAAATGATATTATGAAGACCTTAAATTGCTGTAGGGTATTTGAAACATACAGCTGCTGTTTTATGTTCGAAGCTAATGTTTACAGATGCTACGCTAACGCTAATATCATCTAAATATGACGCTAGCAATTTAAACTATGCAATAAATGTATGAACTATCCAGTGCATAATCAATAATCACAATAGTCAATAGAGTGGTTGCTTTCATAGAACTTAAACAATTTTTCAAACATGCTATTTGCGATTCTAGTACTATGTAATCAATTGAATTAGAGTTTGAATATTTTAGCCACTATATACTGATCCCTTTTCTTCTGATAAAACTACGAAGTTATTTTTGTAAAACTCGATTTTTCTCTTACACAAAAAAACTAAACATAAGAGAAGCACATAATAGCTGTACTGTATTATTTGTGAATAATGGGGTTAAAAATATGAAATAAATTCCTAAAAAAGTAGTTTAATTTAATTGTATGCTATACCTAGTATTTGTAGTGTATTAGTCGTCCTTCGTTTGTATACCTACATGTAAATGTATACGTACATAATATGTATCAGTATATAGCTGTAGTTGCTTATTATTGTAAAATTAAATTGTATAAAATAATAAATATTATATATATATGAGATTCAAACGTGAAACACTCAATTCTTGAAACTGTTTTAAACCTTTAGTTTAAAAAACTGAAAACAATAGACTTCATCTGAAAGATTACGATGAAATATTATACAATAAGAAAAATTGTACAAAATTAGTTTTATATTGGATAATTTCAAGATAACTTCATATTTATCTATTTAATTATGCTACTTGGATTTGAGATCCATATAATGTTATCGGTTGGACTAATTATAACAAGGTCTGTTTGGGGGGCACGACTTGATGAAGTGGCTTTTGAGGAAGCACAACCGCTAATAACTTTTCCCGTTTTTTATGGGAGGAGGCATATGCCCCCTCGGTACGCCCTTGTTTGCGAGGTTATTGCCATGATCATACCAATTGACAACTATTGTAGTATGTAAAGATAATTAAGATCAGACATTATTTTAAGATGCTTAAAAGAATGCTTGTAAAATGAAAAATGAAAAAAATGAAAATTGTGTGTGTTTTTGGTTTGAAAGTTAATTCTAATTTTATTGTACATTATTTAGTTTCGGACATAATTCTTAACGATTATTATTAAAGTTCAACACCCAACTTTATCAATTTCTATTTCTTTATCCCCGATTTTGTCATTTTCACTTTTCTCAATTTCCATTTGGTCAGTTTCAGATTTCTTGCTTTCGACTTTAACAGAATTCTTTGGATTTGGGTGCCGCAATCTTACCAAGTAATTGCTCAATTGGGATTTTTCAATTTTGAAGTCTCTTTTTCTCAACTCTCCCAGTATCTTCCGGGGTTTAAACCCCTTTTGAAAACATTCATTGATAACAGTTTTTGCTTCGGTAGATATTCTTTCGGTCTTTTCTATTGTGTGCGTGTGGGCTTTCTCGTTGAGATACATAACTACCTTTTGAGTGTCATTTTCCACATGCAGGTGCATTTTTGCGGCACATTGACGCAAGTGCTTGCAACAGTAATTTATTTTTAGTCCCATCGAATAGTTTTTCTTCGTGAAGTAACGCCAAAGGTTCCCCTCTCGAATCGAATTCTTTGCATCATCCATAGAATCAAACACCGCAGCTTCGTTCCATTCATGATATGATTTTACAAAATCCTTTCTCGATTTTTTCTTTTCTGGTTCGTTTTCCCTGGAAATACAAAATTGTGCAATTTATGTTTTCGCCACGGTACTATGAATAAATAGTACTCCCCTTTTAAAGTCATGAAAATGTTTTTCAATACTCAAAGGGCACAATCGTTAGCTAAACCATACCAAATTGCATATTATTTTTTTGCAAAAATTAAGGAAGACTTTGACCACAACGAAGAAAGTTGTCGATTATCATTGGCATTTTTTACGAGTGAAAAAGCAGTTTTCGCTCGTGATTTTTTTGCGTAGGACATTTTGACATTGCCACAATTAATAACATATAGGAAGAAAATCTAAGTATAAATAGTATGTAGTATTCAAATGTTTAAAATGTTGATATAAACTAAATAAACTTACAAATCGGTCGTTATTGACATTGAAACAGGACAGTCCTGTTCACAATGCTCACGCAAATCGTTATAGGCTGCAAACAGTTTCGAACACCCAATGCAAGAAAATGTGTGATTTACACCTACACATAATTAAAACATCACATTATGGTATATGTACCTTTATCTAAAATAGATACTAAAGTAAACAAGAAAAGGTGCTAGTGTTAGCAAAAAATGGCAAAACATTTAAACTACCATGATTTTGTTGTTCGTGTAGCTTTCTTTCATTTTCAGTGTAGCAAACTGTCACACATATTTCACATTGGAATGATTTCATTGCTGAACTGCTCATCGAATTTGTCATTCTGTCAATTCTTTTACGGATGCGTTTACTGGATCTTGTATTTTTTGAGTCGCTTTCACTATCCGTGCCATCATGAGGATAACAGTAATCTGAATCTACATCTGATGCATTTCTGTGAGAATCAAATAAAAAATATCACTTTTTTCAATAATTAAGTTTCTGGGGTTATAATCATTAATCACGAGTTGCATGAGTAAATTGTTTTTTAATTAATAGGTAATATTACTACCTATAGCCCTTAAATGTGTTGGGTTGAGTACTAGTTTCCATATTTGTGTCCAAATTGCAGTTGCCTAGAAGTGAATCCGTGTCGGAATAAAATGAATCCACAATTTCCGCCGCTACCTCGGTTTTTATTTTGTTTCGGACAAAATCGGTGGAACTTGGGTTGAAATCTTGAACAAGCAAATTTTTACTGTGGCCCAATCCTATTTCAAAATTTAAATTGCAAATAGTTTTACAAAATCAATAAGGTTTGTCAACAGACACAAGACGAATATAATAATTAATTATTATGTCTTGTTGATTGAATGTAAAATAAATAATAATAAAAATTTTAAGCATATACAAATGACAAAAGTTGAAAAAAGAATTTAATTACTTTTTGAAACTTCTCCTCTGATTAGTTCCATGGCAGTTTTCCGAGATTTTGGTTTAGGAGTCATCTTTTGCTTTTGACTTTCGCAAAATTCAAACTCTAAAGTTTCTTTAAGTCGTTTGTACTGAGTTTCCAGTCTGGTCATTTGGGAAAATACTTCTTTGGCTTTTTTGGCAAGAACAAAACACTTCCAACAACACGGAAACCAATTGGCAGGGTTTCCGTCATTTTTCAACAAGTCTACACACATGGAATAGGGAATTTCCAATAGTGTTCTAGCAATAAAAAATGCTGTCGTTTGGTAATTTACTTTTGCGTTAGAAGACGCATTACTTTCATTCGTGGGTGAGCAACATATCAGGCATGGTCGAATAACTGACATTACGAAAAAATTATCTTTATCTTATTTTACAACCTTAAAAACATTCTAAATAGCAACAGACAAATATCAAAAGTCAAAATTACGATAAAGCAACAACATAAAAGTTGAGTATGTATTTCTGGTGTAGAAAATTGAAGTAAATTTACCGCGTCTATCCTTTCTGGAAGACCAAAAATATTGTTTATTTGGGGTACGTTAGGACTCGTTATCATAAGAATGATTTTTATTAAATTGTATATTTTTTCTTTATAAAATTAGTTATTGTAAATTGCAACTGAATTAATATTCTGAACTGAAAATACAAATCCTCGTGTTCACAATAATCCCCCAGTGGGGAGGATTATTATCATCTGATTAAAATAATTCATGAAAAATAACCCCTCAGGGGATACTGAATCTCCTGCGGGTTCGGTAATTGTTGTGCATAAATGACAATTGCCGTTAACCTATTTACATGGTAAAAGGGTAAATAAATAAATAATAATTTAAAAATTGAGTCTACATGATAAGTTAAATACGCCTGGTGCAATTGTTTTTTACTTTTATCACCGCATAAGATAAAATTGTAATAGAGGGAGTGGAATTTGGTATTGAGGCACACGTGTGTTACAAATACAAACAAGAGTGAAATGTAATTACCTAGTTATATTATTATGTCACTTGCTTAAATCAATGCAAAGGTTAAAGTTTTTTACTATTAACGAACCATCAGTAACAGAATCTTGATCACTTCATTAATTATAATGGCCTATCGAAATAAATAATGAATTTTCCAGAAAACAAGATATGTATGACGAAGTCTGAACATCAGCGAGGTAAATTACTGAAATGTAAATGTCCAGTATGTGAATAAATCTCCTTGGACTGCCGACGGGAAGGATAAAAGTACATTTTAACACTTGACTGCAGTTGGAGTACTACTCCAGGAGTAGCACATAAATACTTGTGTTATGCATTCTATATAAGTAATCAAGGGCGTATGATACGCCGCGTATCTCTACGTATGGGCTCACCAGGGTTCCAATCCCAGATTCCGGAATATAAAGGGGTTATTTTGGGGTTTTTAGGTTTTTTAACCTCTTAGTCCCACCCAGACGACTCGAGCGCCTCCCACCATTTCAAAATCCTAGATACGCCCTTGCATGCAATTGATGTCATATTTAAATTACAAATAGTGGTTATTGTGTTGAAAATTCCCCAGTGCAATTTCATTATTTGCCTAATCAGTTAATGAATAAAAGTAAATTGATTTTCTGCACATCACAAATCAATAAAGTGATAAGCCAAATTGAGATACTTCATTTGCATTATCATTAACTTATTTTTTCATCACCACTCTTCTTTCTGCTTGCTGCCCTACCTGTCATCATGATCAAAATCGTTTCTGCAGGTATTGACCATTTTTTTAATTGTTGAAATAATTTTTAGTTGTACCATCAATCATACATATTACGTGCATCATTTTTACAAGGCACACCTTATATCATTCTATTAGTATTCATAAAAACTCCTTGAAAACTTATGTCGTTTAAAATTTAGTTTAAAAGTTTAATAAACTTGATGTACAGGTTTTCTGTGCCTGTGTTTAATCTCGGCTTTTCAAAATACACAGGTTTGATAATCTCACTTGAAATTAAATATACGAATCAATTTATTATTATAATTAAGAACCCATTGGAATTTGCAATGATCGTAACTGCTCACAAGTGCATTGAAAATGTGCACTTTATATTATGAATACTATAATATGATTAGTGTATATCTGTACAGGGTAAAAGTTTAGTAGAGGATATCACTCCCTTGAGAACGACGATTTCGATTGTTGTTGTAAACAATGAAGCAGCCTCCAGAACTTTGTGTGTCGAATGTCGAACAGGGATTGGGGGAAATCCTCATGAAGACTGTTTCGGGGTGGCAAATCCTATAGGAACCCTTGATTGGACCTTCAATGAAGGGGTTGGAACTATTTACCGATGCACTGCCAGGTGGGGCAGTTGGTACTTCAACGCATTTCCCGTATTCGGGGAAGGAGTTCCCAGGGCAAGCAGTTCTTGGCTTATTGATGTTACAGGAAAAAGAAGAACCAGTCAAAACGGAGTGGCTAAGGATGATTTCTTTGAGCCTTGGCTAAGTAAGTAGTATAATCGGCATTTTTAAGTGTTAATCACGGGTGGGCATTGTGAAATAATAATATAAGATCAATTATTACACTTGCAGTCTTCAGCATAATTCAGTTATTATTATACATACCATAGTAATTCTAAAATATTATTTTGCATCTATACCTTCCACCAAAGTAACTATATATGCCTTCGATGATACCGCATTTTAAAAAATGAAATGTGAGAAACATTAATTACAATTGAAATATGAGAAAACTCGTTACAGCCATTCTTAGAGCAGATGCAGGTTTCAAGAGAACTAACATTTTGATTGTAACTAGAGGCCGGATTGGGTTGGCTTTTTCCAACCCAACCCAATTTCGACCCATTAAGAGCCCGACCCAACCCAACCCAAAACCCAGTG
>JABASD010002939.1:0-22957 GCA_019776165.1 Pogonognathellus flavescens
AGACAGACGGACGGACGGACACACGGACAGACCGAAATTATACAAACAACTGACGTTGTTTAATAATTTATAAAAGTAGAACTGAGTGAAAGAGATTGGTTTAAATGGATTGAAGGCGAAGCCATAAACAATATGGCTAAACCAAAAACCAATGAAATTGACTACAAAATAACCGACTATCCTTTATACAAGTTAGCATTTTATTAAACTGTACGGTGTGCACTCTATTACAGTATCGTCCACGCAAAACACTAGGTTAATGGCGCATTTCTATGTTCAGTTAGTTTTTTTAACTATTGTGAAGCATGTGTATCAAAGTTACGCAAAATTTCCCACTTTCTCACTTTCACCAGCAATTTAAGATATTTGATAATTGTGTGGATTCATGCGGTTTGTTCTGAAGAATAGTTAAGAAAGAGATGGGTCATACAAAAAGTGAATTAGACTGTTATTTGCAGTTGGTTGTGGGAAGGAAATTGTAAAGCCAATATTCCTCAGTAGTGGCAACAAGAAAGGCCGAACCTAATTCAATATTTTCCTATGTAATGGTTTATACAGTAGCTGAACAGTCTATAGTCTCAACAAATTATAAACCTTACATTTGGACTTTCCAAAACGCTTATATACATTGGTGGCAATCTAAATATACAAAGGCAGTCAAATATCGATGAACGACTGAATTTTTCACGATTGAATTTTTCAGTTCGGTTATTTACAAATTGGCTTCGTTACAATCATAAAAAATTCCTTGCTAGAAATCAGAGTTTTATTTAGGTTAGCCAAGTCAACGAAATAAACTAATGATGAAATGAAAACTTCCATCAATATTATTGATGACTTAATTTCATGACATGGGAAAGTCTCAGATTAAAATGAGTGATGAGAAAAACACGAGGTCGCTGAGTGAATCCACAACCCACACATGCTTGTTAGTTTCACGGAATATTCTAAGTAAGACTACAATACCATAGAAGGAAACAGGTTACAATTGAAATAGCACCAATGTAGTTATACTTATAAGATTGAAATCCTCAAATGCATAACAATAAGAAATGTAGCAAAGCAAAACAAGGCAATTCTTCTGAAACGATAACTATTCTTGTATTATTACTATTGCACACCACCTACAACTATAACACTCGTTTACAAACTTGCTTTTATACTATTGTATATAATGTCAATTGGCATTATACGCGTTAAGTATTGTACTACTGCTATACCAATATACTGCGGCTTGTAATTTGTAAAGTTGGAGTGGCATTTATAGTTCATAGTAGTTGGTTTGCAGGCAGTTAATAACTTACTTCATTTTATTCGTCTCTTGTGACGAGGTTGTTCACAAAAAGCGATTGATCACATTCTTTGCTTCTTGTGCTCTTACTACTACTCTCTAATTGTGAATTCGAAGGACCTTCCCGACGACGAGTGTGAGACCACCTGGTTATTCTCGTCTGATATTAATTAGTTCTTCACCTATTATAATTACCACTTACTCACTCTCTCCCTCTTTGCAGCTACACCATGCAATGCACTATTCAGATTCATGCAACTCTTTCTGTAGGCATTCTACACAACCACAGCTACTACGACTACATGCTACTACTTTTATTACCTAATACCTACATAGAGTTGGGTTAGAGAAAGAGAGAAAACAGAAGAGCCATCAGCGAACATATTTTATATGAATTGTACATACACAGTTGATTCAAACCCGTCGTTGGTTCTGACTGCTGAATCCTTTTTCTTCTTATCGATTCAATGTCTTATTTCACTATTAATTATAGTAGTACAAGTTTGCCTTAGACACTGGCGAGCTAAACAATAACAGCTGCAGCGCAAATCATAAAAGCAATAGTAATAGTCATATTGGGAATAAAAATTGCTTGGAAAATTACCTACATTACTGTATGTGCGTAGATACAGGTAGGTATTAATTATCGTTTAATTCGCCGTTTAAGTTGAATGATCCGCTTTTTTGCTTCAGCTTAATTCAACAACATAAATACAACTTAGAAACACATTATATACTCCATTACAATAACAAAAAACATTATAACTAAAACTTAATCAACAATAAAATGAATTTGTGTTATTATAACATTCACTATATTCAAAGTTATACTGTATATAGGCTGCTGTAATTGATACGCCAAAAATATCATGTAGGTAATAAAAAACTTGTATCCACTCACAAGGCACAGTTTCCATCAACAACGTTGTGGATCTTTCCGTAGTACAGAGATGTGTACTGTCTGCTGCACTTTGTCTATACAGTTTTGGTTAATGTATTTATGTATCTATCTGGGCCATTTTCTATAACCATGCATAATAATAAACCATTTGTAAATGTAAGTAAAAAAGTAGCGCAAGTGAGTATCCGGGATTTTGTAGTGTGGTGGTTTCAGTTATCTAGGTGGCTGCTAGAGCTCGAGCCCTGAACCGGAATACACCCTTAGTTCAATTTTAGGAATTGACCAATTCACCCCATCTTCCAACTTTGCCTTCCTAGGTCAGTGAACACATTTTTCAAATGAAGGCATTACTTCAAACCTTTCTAGAATTATCGGAAATAAAGACGGACAGACACACAGACCATTCGCATATAAGTATCTTACGATATTAATGAAGCTTTTGAGAAGAAGCTGTTGACTAATATTTTATAGCAGACTTACATGAATATTGCTCCACAAAATATTAGACTACTTTTGAGAAAATGAAATGGCGAAATGTATAGGTAATAAGTTTATAATAAAGGTATAATGGACTCACGATGTAATTGCAAATATTCGTAAACAATAAGTTTTAGAGACAAGGTACCTGAATATTTTGAGTAGGTACCCAAGTTATTAATTACTTTTTAATTAACATCTCCTGCAGTACGCTTAGAGACACGTAAAACAGTTTTTATGTCTCTGTGTAAGAAGCAATGCCAATATTATAAAATGCAATTAGTTAGCATACTCGCAGAAATTAGAAGCTGAACCATAAAATTAAATTTTTACAACCTGTACGACTTTGTAGCACAATTTATTATTCAACAAGAGTCTATGTATATATGTTTGCCCAATTTAAGTGTACTAATTCTACTGATTTATTTAAAAATATAAACTACAATAGGTATCTGTGATGTTTACTAAGTAAAAGTAATTAGGTTACTTCACATTTTGTTTTTTAAGTTTGGTTACAGTTAATTATACATGTCACAAAAAATTACTAATTGTCTCACACCCCAATAAGAATAATTAAAATATTGTTACTCAGTCAGAATATTTTTATAGCTTTAATAGTAAGGAGAAACACTATTGTTGTAAATGAATTTCATTATAGTAGCATTAGCGATAACTTGTAGAGTGTGACTATCGAATACATTTACGACTGCATTTGCGAATCAGGGTCTACTATTCTGTTAGGTCAATTAATTTATACGTATGATTATCAGAAAATTGTGAAGCTAAGGTGAATGAATAAGTAAAAAATTGTTTTTCTGTACTCTTAGATCTCTGTAGAAATATTTTCACATTTTGATAGACATCAAAGCATTGTAGGATTAAAATTAGGTTTAAAGTCGCCTTAAGGACTGAAATGTTCCCTATGAAATCGGCCATATTATCGTAATTTCCGTGTGTACTGCAACTCACATTATTTGCCAACTTTCTCATGCACACGAGAAACATCTCGCTCGCATTTCAAGCACTCTTTACAAATATTAACCCTTCCATAACACATTTCTTTTACTGTTCGGTTTTATTCGAGTCGTTCGTTTTGCAATGAAGGGAGTTTAATCCACATGATATGTAAATCGTGATGGAATCTTTGCATGTTGTTGGACAATACTAAATTCTATAGTCACGTAAAATGATTTAATGTGCTCACATTTTAACTTGCAAATTAAGTGGACTACTAAAGGGGGTTCAAAGAAAAATCATTTCATACGTAGAAAACTGAACATCATCACTCATCATAGTACTTAAGCAGAATCAACATACTGCATGCCTACAAACAAATCTATTTGGACCTATTAAATTAAAAATCTTGGAGCTAAGCAATAAAACACTACGCCAAGAGACGCTTTTCCAATGAAAAGGTCACGAAATGTGTTTTTCATTCTTTATAATATAAAATGTTGCTTTATTTATAGGGCAGTTAAAGGAACCGTTGTATTTAAGTAATCAGCTCAAACTCTGTAATTGCGCTGAAGCCGTCACTTAAGAATTGCAGACTGAAAAATGTACCTTGTATAATAATATACATAATAATTATTGGTGATAAAAATCCTTCTTAGTATATAACCGGGTTTATCCAAAGGGGAAACGAGAGAAGGAAAAGGCTATCAAAAGTCTGTTGAATATGTAAAGCCCAAATTGAATTAATACTTTCTGTATATAGGCTTCGTGGTATTTCTCTACATACGTATGTACTCCTGTTCAACGTTGTCCATAGTAAATGCCTAGCCAAAAATTGTTAGTCGAAACCTACTCTTACCTACTTATTTACGAGAGTAAATGTTATATAAGAGCAAAGTTCTAAAGACGGTAATAAAAGAAAGAAAATGTTTCCCTTTGGCTCTAAGTATTCCTTCAGTGCGTAATATTTCAGTAGCTTAGCATACGGGTATCAAGATTACATGATTATAATCTCTACTCAATCAATTGAGTTGATGAAGCACACAGCAATTATTAATTTTTAATGAGGCTGGGAAGCATCAGCTCCCTTTCTTTCTAATATGTATATTATTGCTCTTTATAATGATTTCGTAGAAATATTCCAAGTCATTATAATGTGAGACACAGGGTGGCCGTATATTAATATTTTTTGTACTTGACATTTTCTCACTAGCCGTAAATAAAAATATAAAATTCAAATGTAAACGTGTGCCCTAAAAATATTTCACCAAAACAATTTTCTTTTTAGTGTTGAGTAATATTATTACAATTTTAAGCAAATATTCATAAATGAAGTGATCATCAAAAGTGAAGACCAATTTACCCAACCTTTTATTTGCTCACACGCATCCAGGAAAAAATTTGCATAAATTGTAAAACAGTCTAACGTTTGGCTACCTGAGATTAAAATTGTTATGTGTTAGTTTCTATCTCCATCATTGTTGGAAGGATGAAATTTTCCACTACCCCTTACGCTGTCATCCAATAGGATTAAACCAATAATACCATTATTAACACACACTAGTATATTGAATACAGCTTCCTTGTGCACAAAAATTATACCCCAGCAGACATAACATTTATGTTTATCCCTGCTTCTGTCTTCAAGTATCATATTTCCAAAATTCTACGTCGTAAAAGTTTGCTAGGAAGTTACTTATGTAGAGAGTCTCCCGTAAATGCCACACAGAAAGGGTAATTGATTAGTACTAACGAAACGACGAATGATTCCCCGACAAACGAATTTTTTATACTAATCGTATAATATTATAAGCATAAGAACTAAAAATCCATACAGTTGATACTTATTTTTACGGTTTGACTTACAGATATTTCCTTATGTTATTTATTCATTAGATTATCTACGAATCAAAAACTTTCTCCATGCAACGTTTCCTTATTGATGGTAAGAACTATTATAATAATCCTTATAGTAGAAATATTTTTGCTATGATGATGAAACAAGTATAAATATCAGAATTTATCTAACAGTTGATAAATATACCATTCTCAGGTTTCTCGTCAATTATATTCCTTCGTTGAAATTATAAACTGCCTCGCGAAAAAGACCAAAACGAAGGGAAAATTAAGTATGTACACTATAGGATTTTTATAATTGGTACTCATGGTTTGTACTTTAGTCAAAATACATCAAATCTGCATTAGAATAGCCAATGCGATAGTTTTATTTCTTTTTACCTTACTTAAACATTACATTAAACGCAAATTAAACATGGCCAAGTTGCAAAATGTGCTTGCACTGTAATTACTGCACAATGTATGAATTCATGACAAGATTAATTGTGAGTGAAATAATTGCAAGAGGATTTGCTTAATGTTATTACACAGATATGCATTACACTACACTTATTTTATCATAAAGAATTTGATGCTGTACATTTCTTTAGTGTTCTGTTAGCACATACCTTAATCTAACATGCAATTCGATAGGGCTAAATGCTATTTGACGGAAAGCAAGCAGCGAATACAAACAGACTTAGGTATGGCATATCATCATAAAACCATAATAATACTATAATAACTTATTGTTAGGTGTATTTTGCTTCCCTCCTCGAATCATTTTCTTGAGCATAAGAAAATTACAAGGCGTAGAGTTACATTTAAGAGAAGAGTCGTGTAGTATTTGTACATCAGTTTACACGAAACTATCATACAAGATAAATAGTTATCTCCACACGAACCTAACCACAACAGAGAGGGTGCCTGTCTCTGTACAAAATGCACAATAGAGTTTTTGCCAACAGCTACCTACTCTTTTATCATAATTTTCATATCGTATAGTTCGATCATCGAAGTAGTTGATGAAAGCCATTACATGATTCTACACACATAATTACACTCTACGTACATTTACTTTTTCACAGTAGATAAATTAAAATATGCATGCTCAATATAAATACTAGCGCAGTTTTTTACAGCATGGTCAAGACGCGAAAAAGCTGCAATTTGAACATAATGGACATGAAAGGCGATCAGAAGTGCAATAATCAATTCAGAGCAGGCAAAACCAAATACTTGTAGATCTAGATTTTACATTGTAATAATATTTTGATATATTCGTGTGCATTTATGCCGCAGCAACTCTGAACTGAACCACGATCACCGCACACACAGCAAATAATGCACGATAATGCAAAGAGAGCGAGTCGAATAGCGATAGTGAATAATGGGGATGAGGATGGTGCAAATTATTATGAGGATGGCTGAATGAAATGCGTTGATTGTAGGAACAAATATCATAAGTGATGATAAGATAGAAAAAGCCGCACACAGACACACACAACAGTCAAGTAAGCTACAACAGTGTCAGAAACACGTTCAGAGAAATAACACACGTCTAGAAGAACACTTTGCATCTAATAACATATTATGTTGACTGTTCTCTCGCGTCTATGATTTCATCGGATGATGGTGAAGATGATTTGATGAGCACTATAAAAGTAAGCAAAGATTATGATGCGGATTGGGGACGCGAGATGAGAGAATGTTCATTTCATCTCAAAGGAACTAACAGGATCACACCCTAACATTTTATGCAAATCAAACGATGGACGCTTCATTCCCAACAACTACATGATTAGCACTAAAAATTAATGATGTTAGTAATAATGATAATCATTTCGTGCTTTCTTGTGGCACTGTGAGCAGCCGGAGAGAGGCAGGAAAAAATCATACGCAAAAGCACACTTTTATCCTTTCTACTAATATACACTCTATCAAATTATACTACTAGCACTGTGTAATATTAAACCGCATTAGTTTTACAACTAAAAGCTTAAGAAATGATAAACAAATCTCTAGCCATCATGATCATTCTAATATGCAATCATTTCTGTGTGTGGTTTCCTCTCCATAGTTCTACTCTCTAATGTAGATATTAGCAGGCAAACAGAACAAAAAGAGAGAATTCTGTGTGCAAGTATTCCACACAAAGTAAAGTAGGATTCATTCTCCAAGAAAAGAAACCAGTCGAAATACATAGTAAAATATTCTCTTTTGTTCTCTCTCTCTTATTTATTTGCATTAGGAAATATTTGCAATTCTTTAGGTATATGAGCAAGGGCATACCTAGGCTTTGGGGGGCACGACCTAAAAAGTGACTTTGGAGGGGGAAGGCATCACTGAAAAATATACCAAAAAAGAGACTAATTTGTGGCCTATAAACTCACACAATCCTCTTTTATCGGATTTTGGGGGTACATGTCTCCAGTGTTCTCCCTGGGTACGTCTTTATATAGTATAATATATGCAACCATGAAACCAACAATAAACTATAAAAATGCCAACTGCAATTTTCAACGGAGATGAGATGAGTTTAGTGGCTTTCTTGAGAAGTAACACATTCCTATATTTATATTCTGACGTGTTAGTTTAGTATTAAAATATTGTTGGTTATTCTTGTGAGTTAAGCTTTTGTATTTCAGTTAGTATATAACAGCTAGTCCATCACTGCAATTATGGATTTAGCATACATGACTTTGTGTCACATTTTTCAACAGCGAAGCTACTGTGTGCTTTTAGTTTGTATATCTGTTTGTCTGTGTATCCACCTATCTGTGCTCGCTATCTGGTGAACCCTCAAATGTGGATTAACAAATACGTATACTGTCTGTGAGCTATCCAAAAAGTTTAAAATGAGAACCTATATAATCTCGGAAACAAAAACAGTTATACTAGACCGACTAATTCGACTCCAGATTCAAGTAACACTGAATCGATTCATTTACAATATTTTGAGGTTTTAAAATATGGGGAATGCTCTAAAAAAATTAATTTTGTTGTGCGCGGTATGCTTAATGCGCAAACTACCTCGCGTTGTAGTAGAGTAACATTAAATTTGAAAATAATTTATTAATTTCCGGCATTTGGAGGTTTTAAAAAACTAACAAGTTCTATACAAACATTAATTTTAATGTGCCCAAACTAACTAACTGCGTAAACTATCGTGCGCTTTAGAAGGTCAACATTAAAATTTCATGGAATAATCATTTTCAGTGTTAATGCAAATGCTAAAATATGGGGAGATTTGATGCGCGCATTATTTACAGTGCGCTCTCTTGCCTTTCAATTACCCATTTATAAACTTGCTAGACTTGCAATAAGTAATAACCTTCTCGATGAAAATCAGATTGTAAAGGCTAAAAATGATAGTTTGGAGGAAGAATTTAACAGATTGAAAAATGATCATGCCGCAGCAACAGCAAATAATAAGTAAGTTAAATATAAAATGTGACTCTTATCTCTACTAATCTACTACCAAATGATGTTTATGTGACACATAACTTTTTGCAATTCTGCTATTACTTCCGCCACTGCAAGACGAAGTGCATCAAGCTCCGCATTGGATACTGCTTCTGCTAAAATCCGTAACGTTGAGATTATAATATTATGACTCGTCATTAAACCTAGTCCGCAAACAGCAGCCTGTTCATCAACAATGCTTAATATGCAATTACTATTTGTACAATGTTCATGTCACACTTTTATATACAATCGGTTTTCAATTTCCAAACTACAATTAATGAGAACTACTTCATGGAATTATTTCGAAGCATTAATGCATTTAGATTAACCTCGTAGATTTATACATCACGACTATGAAAGAAAACGACTATCAATCCACATCTGTCACCCAATTAATCATTGGATAGCTACTTACTGCCCAACCACCACCTTACCTACCAACATGCATTGATCAATCGCTGTGGAGTCGTATTGCATCGGTTACGAAAGTAAGTTATAATAATATTATAACACATGATGATTATGGGCTGGTTACAAACAATAAACTGCCTAGGAAGAAGCCTGGCCGGCAAAGCTATAATATAAGCTCTATACACAGTGCTGCTGCATGTATTTCATTACATTCATCCGAGTACAAGTATTAGAGATAAAATATACGGACATAAATGAATTTTGATAATAAATAACAGTTAAGGCATAAATGCATATGAATTGTATAATATGCAGAATGAGCAGGTATAGTGAGAAAGATGGATCGAGACGAGCAGGTAAGAACAATTTATTGAGTGGGTATTTAACATAAGGTGTAATGTGTACAGGTACAGGTAATGTAATATAATGTAATAGAAGACAGGGAAGGCGAGAACATAGCCGCGGCATGGCAGAGCGGTGAGGCAAAAGAAAGAGCGGCTTCGGCGATTGTAGTTTTGCTGTGTGAAGATAAGATAACCAGTGTGTGTAAGCATCATCAAGCATCAGCCTTCTTTTTAATCCCTTTGAAAATGAAGTCATTTTCGCCACCCACAAGAAAATTTGAGTTGGCCGGCAGGCAAACCACACAAATTTTAAAACATTTTCCCTTCAGGCTCCCATTGTTCTTGCTCACTTTTTATTGCAATCTAAGCAAGGCTTGTAACTCAAACTCCAAGTAAAATCAAGTCAAATCTACTCACGTGTAGATAAAGTAGACTCTGTCCAATTTAACAGCTTTAGCTCTTCAGGATGTTGACTAGTATCATCATCTACCTTCAATGTAAACTTCGGCTATCCAACTACCACTAAACTACTCAGAGGTTGGACTTGGACTTCCCAATCCCTTATTATATGCAAACCTTTATGCTAACAGCATCCGCACTCACATAACCAAATACACGTCCGACAACAAAAACGTATCTACCCAACGCCAGGCTACGGCCGCTTTTAGGTTTCTTCAATCTATCTATATATGCCATTCATATTTAGTAGATGTTGTAAAATAATACATCATGATTATATCCACTCTAAATATTAGCATCAAAAGTATACCTCATCCTCAGTGTAAAAATACTTGAGGAAAATCGAAGTTGTAAAATACCCGGGAACGGTACGCAAAACCACAGATAAAGAAACAGTGTAAACTACTTTGTTGGTAAAAGCTCAAAACAGTTTCCAGTTTGGGTACAGGGGAAAAATACACAATACTTCAGGTAATATGTATTGCAATTTTCTGCAGCTATTTAGATGATTAAGGACCCTTTAAGTTTTTCATAGCATCTTCATGATCACATCATAAAAATTAATGACAATGAGTGAGAATTAACAATTTCAATCCTAGTAATGTCAGCCTCGTTCTCATCTAGTATCCAATTCTAAGGTATATTGTAGGTTGGTACTAGGTACTTTCTCAATTACAGTTTCTCCCAGTTTCCAATCTTTTCGCTCCAATCATGGAATTCATCCACCCTTTGCATAGAAATATTTATTGGCCCCTTGTTTTGCAAAAGATAGTAATAATCCACCAACCTGGTGTAAGTGTTTAATTATTTTCACACCTTTTTATCTGCGGTGATGTTGATTGATGAATCACTTTTCTTGTAAAACCAAATAAGATAACAACACACTACCTACTTCCTTAAATTTATGCCTTAAAATCACTATAAGATACAACGCCATGATATTTATCCTTACAATAAGAAAACAAGATAGCATTTTTTTTCTAACGATCGATTATATTATTAGTATGTAGATTGCTTTGTGAAATTATACAAACAAATTAAAATATAAAATGCAAGCATGTAAAATATGTATGAAAATTACTGTAATAATAATAGCAAAGAAGGAAAAGAGTATGAAAAGATTGTAATTATTACAAGTAGCCCGATGGAGAAATTATGTAGAAGTTTAGTTGGTGGAGTGGAGAAGGTTTGTAGGATAAATCCACAAGCATCATCAGTCAGCTCAAGATTCATGTAAACTTGTCAAACACTAATTTTCAAGTTGACGACTCCTTTTGTTTGCATCTTTCTCTCACTTCAAATTAGCAATGCTCGATTCGTTCTATCTGCATGCATTGTGCGCGTATCTGTGTGTGTGTATTGTGTCTATGCACTCTATTGTGGTATTTTATTGCCCCCATTTGATTGCAGTGTGCAATCTTGAGAAGCTTCATCTGAGTCAGATTCATATTATTGCAGTTGTTGTGGTGGAATCAGTTCTTCTTTGAAGTTAAATACCACTTCTTACCATGTAGCCCATTATTCAACGTAGCAAAATATAATAATAATATAATAACGTGAATTGCACCAGCTATTTGTACCTTTGAGAGAGATTTACCTTTAATAAGTGTAATACAGGCTGTTTGTAATTTGTAATATGTTTCTGTATCGTAGGCTGTGTATATTTATTATATATATAGTTTTATAATACGCACAGTGAGAAAAATTAGTTGAGTTGGCAGGGCTATGAAAAATGTAGACACTTCTTTTCTTGCGGATTAGATTGATATTATGATTGCATTGTATTGTGTTGTATGATGAATATAAAAAAAGACCCGCCGCAGACATTGTGGAATAATGAATAAAACAATATATACAGATATAACATAATTATGATGCACTCCCTATAAATTATCACTCGAATCGCATATTATGCCACAAGTTTATGATTGATCGTGATTGGAATTTTAGCCTCATCTTAATATTTTCTCGCATAGAAATGCAATCGGTGCATGGTGGGCTGATTTTCTGTATTGTATTAAGTACATATTTCCATTTACTATAATATCTACTTACTTAAGTGTTCATCAGCTTCATCTTCATTCAAATCTACCTTGGGCTTCAATTGACTTGGTGTTCGACTTGACAGACTTGTCTTTCTCGACTTGACTCCTGCCCTTTCGAGCCAACGAGCAGCGGAATTGACTTATTATTGTTAGCAGTTCTGCTAAAGGGCTAGGGAACTTTTCTACCTACCTACGTGCTACACTTTGCATACATATATTCATATATTCACACAAATGTGTCCAGCTTCAAGTTAAATCACTTCAAATGATGCTTCGTAATAATATTCTAACATTTCTATACTAAATGCTGAATCCATTATGCATATCACATCTTATATACTCGGCGTGGAGAATGGAATATAATGTAGCCAACCTATTCAGACTTATATTTTATACTATGCATTACTTTATACAAAAGGGATGATCCAACGTAGTATACAGAATGGTCTTTAAGGTACTTCTCGTTGGGTGATTGTATTGTGATGTTCACTAACTCAGTGTCAGGTTGAAATCGCTTGAGGTCTTTCATTCATTCTTTGTTATAAATGTACCACCACCACACACTACAAAATGTTTTCTCTCATTTCCTAATTGTTAGTGAGCTTGCAATTACAACTTCATTTTTTACATCCGGAGACTATCTAAATCACTTACACTTATGTTGATGTATGGATGTCTATTTATTGTTCCTTCATGTGAGCATAAAATAAGTACAAATACATTCCTTTGTGAGAGGTAGCTCATTAGTGAGCTTTTCTGATGTTAAAACCTGATTAAATTTTGAATCGTGTGTGACTGTTGCGTTTTGTATTCACTGTGCACACAACATTTCCATAAATAGCTGGTTTGTTAAGGTGTAGTCAAATGTTGCATGCTCAAACCCTAAAAAATAGGAGTTTTACTATGCAATCCAATCCAAACTCAAATTTTCATTGGACAGTCTAAATTCCACTGGAAGTACAATACAATAGAGGTAGGTAGGTAGGTATTATATAATATATGTATACTCTGTAGTGCTTTTATTACAGGCAATGCAGTGGAACATCAAATCAAATTTAAATCAATGTCCAATAATTCTCTAATAATAATTCATGAAAAAAACATACAGTGTCCTTCTAAGCATTTATTTGTCGTACTTATAATTAATTAATTTGTCGTATTCCTACTTCAAAATTTAGTGCTAAAATTGTCAGTTTGTAAATTCTCACTATGGAGTCTTGAGGATGAAAGGTTACTAAATGACTAAGATGATCCAAATATTTCCTAATCTAAAAAAGCCAAGGACCTATGAAATTAACTATAGGTATGTTTGCATATAGTTTGTGCATGTACCTATAGGTACATGCATGCAGAAATGTCGAGTATACTCGACATTTCTCAGGGTCAGAGATAATCAAATCTTTGATGTCCTTTTTTAATTACTCTTCAAATGTTCAGAAACATGATACTAGAAAAAAGGTTAGCAAATTTACTAAACACGGCTAAAAATGAATTGCAGGCATAAGTGTACAAATAAGTTGGGTAATAATTTAAATGTAAATTTTAATTTCGGGTTATTCAGATCGAGGTTTTTAAGCTTTATGGGAATATTGTATTCGAATTGGAATATTGAATTTTAATCATTTTCCATCCACCTAACAATTGCATATGTGGATCTACAATTTTTATAATAATATGTAATATATTCATAATACTACAATTACTACATTCAACTAAAACTAAATGGATTTTCATCTGTACTGGTTGTTGAAGAATTTGATTGGTACACATAAGACAATTGTAAGTTGTGGATGTGGATTAGTTAGGGAGCCGTGGTAAAAGGTTGGATTGATGTTTTGGTAGTTACGATGTGCTGACAAGACAATTAGTTGACCTTTTGCACATGTGTAATCATCTCCTGACTGACAAGTACTATGTTATAGAATCAACCAAGAGAAAATTGACATACCTAGTCAATTTACATAGCTTTATGCGACGTCAAACGTTTACTCAATAATGGGTGGTGCTAATTGTGAGTTAAGATTATCTTTATTCTGTACACTGTGCTGTTAGTCGACAAAAGAATTCGTTACATCACATTAAATCTGTGAGAGTGCGACTAGACGTTGTTGCTGCAAAGGCATTCTGTATATTGTTCTATAAATATATCCAAATCACTCTACTAAAAGCTTCTCTCGCATCGCCCAAACAGACATGTTCATTCATCGTATTAAGAATGTATTTAGACATTTAGTTTTCTTCTTACTACTTGGGAGTTGTGATGTGAATGATGTGATCACATTAAAGATAGAAATAAGTAGAAGACAAGTCATGAAAAGAAAGATTGCACTTCGTTCAACTCAACTACAGCAATCTTCTGCACATTTCTATATCAATCCCCGTCTTGTGTATTTCGTATAGGATAATGTGCAAAGTACTGCAGCCCACTGCAGTCGTAATAGATAAAGAAACATTGACTTTTGTGATCATGAAGATGTTCGCTGTTTTACGATTACATTTTACATTGAGTGCTCTTCTGGTAGTAGTGCTAATACTGGATGAGACTTTGTATACATAGTGCTGGCAGTTGGGTATAGAATACATTTATAACACTTATGTTATAAAGATAAATGTTTTCCTCATGAGAATTAGTAACGAAGTGTAAGATGAAAAGTTCTTTGAGAAAGTATTAATGTACGATAGAGTCAGTTGAGCGTTGAGAAGCGTCGCAGATTCATAGTCGCCATTACTAATGCAGTTAAATCATAGACAGTTTTATTTAGTTACCATTTCAGATATCTGTGTATTTCGTAACGTGTACTGACAACTTTATTTTATTCTGAGTGAACAGTGTGTAGTCATCATTACAATTATATATATCATTGTATACGATGATTTCTATTCTGAATGTATTTTCTATAGTACACTTATTTGTACACGGAAGAAGAAGACTGAGAGATTACATGCACTATGCAATATGAGCTACGATGATCCGTTCAGTTCTCTTACACTAAATATAAATTCACTTAAATATTTTCGTAGGACGATACTAATTTCCGATTCTTTTCACAGAAATAGTTACGTCGACTGCTTGAGCCCAGCAGGAGGCTGGAAAAAGTTTCGGAATTAAGATGTCATTATTTTTTGAGGGCCCTGCATGCCAAATCAAAGCGTAACCAAGGGGAGACGAGAAATTTATTTCAATTGAAATCACTTCTTCACAGTAAGTCTGTCGAGCTCGCTTGTCGAGTTAGAGTTAGTTGCCTCTTCATCTTCTTTCTCACCTGAGAACTCCTAAGCAAAGCAACAACCAACTTACCCACAATACTACAATAATAATAATACTCACTCACAGTCCGATAGCTCCATATGCAACAATGTCCGCATACACGCATTGTGTTATTTTATTACATCATCAACCCCACTGCACTACACCGTAGCTCTGTAGGTACCCACAAACATCAAGTTATTTTTAAAAGTTTACTGCTGCTGTACTAATACAGTACAAAGCAAAAACAACTCACTCAACGGCAAGCCCAATTCAGCCAAGAAGTCTATCTATCTCAAACGATTTCATGAAACAAGACCGACACAATACACAATGAGTTGGTAGTTAGTCAAATCTGTTCAACAACATTGCAACAATATAGGGAGCTTCTATAACCCAATATTATATGCAGCTTCTATAAAACACAATATTGAAGCTACAGGATTTTTATAAGAATGCATATTTATATCACATCAAACATCGTCCATTCAACACCTTATGTAATAATAGCAATAACATATTTCAAGTTTATTTAATAGACGGATATATCAATTTGGATAAAAAATTGTAGTACAACATAACTGTCTTAACTGTACATGACTAGAGTTTTTGTACTCATGATTCCATAAATGTTGTGTTTGTTTTCCAAACACTGCTATACTACAAATATAAATAGTGCGAAATTAAATAGATTTATTTGATTAGTACGACAAGGAACGAATTTATTGAATATTTTCGATAGAAATTAAAATTTAGATTTTAATGTGCAATATTCATTATACTCAAAGAAAGATACACCATCTTTCAAATACTTTAACATATAATGCTCCTCCTTCTAAAATTAGTCAGTTTGATATGAGACTTCCTCAGTCAATTTTATAACTTAATAGAATTTAATTTCGTCTTGTAAAGTAATGTGACAAATTCTCTTCTAAAAACATATATTTGTAAAAATCAGTATTGCTGTATATCCAACGGGTAAAGGAATTTTTCCCGATTTCTTTATAAAACGACTAGGTATCAACTTTTTCTGAAGTACTGCAACAAAAATTAATAAGAAATCATATAGGTATTTTATTATACATACCTACTTCGGTATTTTTAGATATGAAATCCAGTATTTAAGAATTGTTTAATAATGTTGTGAAAAGAGCTGCATACCTTTTATGGTTGCAAGGATAATTTACACATCTTATTAGAGTCAGTTTGACACTGTTCTTAATTGTTTAATTAATTTGTAACCCAAAACATATCTGACGTTAGCATGTCTGGTAGTCTAGTATTGTTCCGTTCCTTACAGAAACGACTGCATTGTTTGTATCCTTTAGTTTATTGCTTTGCAACCTGCATTTTTTTGGTGGTCACTAAATTCCATTAATTTGAAAGGAATCGGATTGTATGAAGGTAGCTTCTAGATATCAGGAGCAATGCTAGAAGACTGCTCTAATTCCTTAGCTGAACATGATCAATTTTATTGTTTTCTTTTTCTTCACTCATTGTTTATGCCTCATTTAAGTAGCTTCACCATCCTCCTTCTTTTGAATTAGTAAAGATGTAACCTACGGTTGTAATTGTTATTAACATCTTACTTGTAAATAGAATAGAATAGAATCTACTCACATAGAATATCTCGTGCATAGGTACTTATTTATAAAATGATACCCCTATGTCGAAGGCAGAAAAAACAGAACTGAACTTCTGTTGAATAAAGATACTTTCCAACAAGCCGTCTTTAGTTTCTAGTTTCTACATGTGTTTTGTACATGAATGTCTTTATTCTTTTAGTTTTTTTTCAAAGCAATAATGGTTCGAGTTGTAGAAAGAATAATAATATTATGTTCATTTGAACTGACTGGTTAGTGGATTTGATGGTGTAGCTTGTCCGTTTCACACCTGACACTTCAATCAAAATCTTGTACCTAAGTACCTATCTCTTTAAATTCTATTGAAGGATCGAGTTAAAGAGTTTTGCCGCTAAATACCCTCCGTTTCTTCATTGCACCTTGTAAAGTAGATTAGGAACAGGTATGGCACATAGATAGGTATAGTACATACATGACAAGCAAATTCTACAGTAATACAATATATCTGTAAGTATTCACTTGAGTTTGAATCTAATCTTGTGATTGTTTCCATGTATTCTTTTCAAGTGGTGAAAATACTTCAACTGACAAATTGAATTCTTTTTTTCTTTAGATTGTGAGCGACATAAAGATAACATTATAAACAGATTTGTGGTAGCTATAACCAACAAGCATTTCCATGTACCATACTATAATCCATTTTCAACTGATTTACCTTTACAAAATGGGGAAAATACAACCACTTCTTATAATTAGAGAAAATTAAATAAATTTGAATAATGGAAAATTGGATATTCACATTTCAAACGAAATGTGTGCTTCTAATTACGGCGAGTACGAACTAAATAGTAATTTATTGCAGAATTTGTCGTTTTTCTTCCATCATGTCGTCATTGTTGAAAACACAAAGTGCATAACAAAATGGAAGGTCGTTTCCGTTATCATCAAGTCGATATTCATCAATTTAATGTTGGCCGTAATCAAGATCTCCCATGAAGAAAGAAGAAACTGAAATGAATTCAGGCTAATATTCACATTGCTAATGAGGAGCAGAATTGAAACGTTACATGAATATTGAGCGGTTATACTGCCCCTTTCTATTCGAACGATGACCAGAATATTATAAATTACTTCGTGGTGTGCATCACACAATTACTATTCAAAACATTATAGACCTTAATAATAATATGCTTACATCTACTATGTCTGAATAATAAAAATAGTATTATTAGCGAGTAAGTTATGACAACGCGATGGTCTTGTACTAAATTATAAATAAGCCTGCTAGTCCACTATAACACTCCAGTTAAGTTGCTCAGCTCTAATCTGAGACTTTTATAAAATGTTGTATTATATTATAATGCTTCATTATAAATTTAATTTTGAGTCTGTGATATTGAGGTGGAGAGAATGAAGCTAATAAGTACCTTTTGCTACTTGGTGCTACTAACTAGTAAATGCTATTATAAAGTACACCTTGAATGGCCAGAAATAATAGGGCCCTACTATCTGTAAGTAGATCCAATATGTAATAGTTACGTTCAGTTGAGTTGGTAGGCCGGTTGTATGAAAACGAATTGTTGGGCGTCAATAAATAGCTCAATTTAATGCATAGATTATATTATGTTATAAAGTTTCATAGACACAGCTTCCATTTTAATGACTTGCCTGTCTTTTCTGAATTTGAAATGATGTTGATATTATGGCGTTGCGGCTGTGGCACATGACACATGAGTTCTTCTGTTTCTCAAGTCTTCAAAGTCTTCATTATGATTTCATAGTCGTAGTCAACTCACAACGCATACACACTCCTTACATACAGACAGCCTACAGCTATACCTGGTCTTCAGATGGGAACTTGGATGAGTATTACGAATCAAGACTACTAGGCAAGGTAAAAGGTAAGACAATACTAAGACTAGCCTAGTCTGACATAATAACTCATTATGATTGATCACCCACTCTGCCATTTGCCATTTAGTATCTAAACCTAAAATCTCCACCGGAGCTTACACCACTACAATAATCCATATAAAGATACGCCATCACTCTGCGCTTCCAAACCACTCACGCTAGGTCCCTTCCTTTATGCTAAATGATCATAAATTCAATATCATATTTAAAGTCGACCAGATGTGCATTGTTTTATTAACATGTTAGTTATAATATTGTTTTTAGTATTCTGCTGACACCATAATTACTGTTAGTACATTCAAATTCATTTATTTTTGCTTGGAACATTTATTTATAACATTCCTGTTCAGGATTTTCACTTCCTTCATGCAAACTACTATGGGACTGTTTTCATGTAGACAATACTACAATGACAAGGAATTTACAAATTTCAGTCTAAATTATTTTTCTTCACTTTCCATGTAATATTTTTCATAATTTTACTCTTCATTCTGCAAGTAATAATGTTAAACTACCAAAAGGTGGGTATTATAAGGCTGCATTCACCCTTTCGAGAATGAATTAATGCCTATAATTCTTCTTAAAAGAAAGCAAATTTACATAGAGAGATATAGGGAGCTAAGTTCTATTCTATGTAGTATCATATTGTGAATGTAAATTTTAAAGATTTTTCTTCAAATGTCATAATTCATTTTTCGAATTACTAAACTGACGTGAGAGAATATGAAAATCATATAATGGTAAATAGTTACCGTATTCATTTTGTAACTATACCTTGTAGTTATTAGTATAAGTAATTGTTCTATGCCATTATACAACAAGCATTGTTGAAATTTCATGGTATGTACTACTACAATTGCTACAATATTTTATATTAAAGGTAGCAAAAGAGTGAAGATGTTCAAAGCTTTCGTAATTTTCTCCAAAATGTGTACGTGGAACAGTGCAATGAATTGATGACTAGGTTTATTACTTTTAACTGTGAAGACATTGAAGTAGGTAAAAAGACGTTGAAGGTGTTATGGAGTCCATATAGCAAGAAAAAATTTGAAGTAGCTGTTGAATTGAGTTAAGCATGACAGAATGAGTGGCTACAGTCTAAAGTATAACAAGGAGATAAATAAAATGTAATTCTTATTCATACCCTGCAATGGAAATGCAATTAGAGCCGTTGACGTTTCAACATTGATCATTAATAATGTTATTGCCTTATTGCCTTTTCCATACATTCGCCACGATGTGCTCACTGCTCACTATCTCATCATCATCATTAAGAAGTCAACTATCTCGTTCCCATTCTGGTTTGATTCGATTATATGTAGATAACGAAATGATATATGTCTCTATTTTATATTTCATATGCGAACAAACCCGTCATAAATCTCCATACTTAATTAACTATATGATCGTATGTTTGTCCAATTTTGCTTTGTCGACTGTTGACTACTCAATTTTTATACACCACATCTGAATTGCAAAGCAAAATATTGATTTTAAAACACCTTCCTTGAGTGTACATAAGAATTTTAATTATCAAAGCCAATGAAAATGCTTGGAGGTAGACCTATTTCACCTACAAAAATTAAATGGTGTATTTTCTGCATTAAATCATGTGACCACCAAATAGAGGTTGATAATTTGACACATTCCTGAATCACATTATTGAGTTACTGCCGGACAAATAAATATATTGTCAACTGATCATTGCATGTTGGGTTATAATGGTTTAGTCGGTATACGACCAAAATGACCTGACCATTCATTAAAGTTTATTTATATGATTTAGGGCTGCCACTAGTGTAATTTATACTGGAGTTCGATTTATTATAAAATTAGTTAATTATGCTGTAGATAATTATTGAAAAACTTAGGATGCAGTGGTTATAGACGAAACTAACTTTTGCGTATGTGTTTAAGTAAGGATTGAGCAAGTTAAACAGGAATTGGTATTGGAACTTTCACAATTTTTTATTATTTAGGAAACGATCAGATTTATCATGATTTATGAGATATTTCTCATAATTACGGATAATATCTTTCGGACGAAAACAGAGATAACAAAAATGGCTAGAAATACTTCAAAGGCCTCGGTTGGGGAACATTTATCTGAGGTTTCTCCACATTCAGAATATCTACATAATATTATGCTATATATAATGACAATGGGCAAAGCGCCTTATTAGGTGAAAGGGGCTACCGTCATAGGGTACACAGAAATGCAATTAGATTATTTATTGTGAGTGTAATTTTATTCTATGAGTGCTTTGATATTGCCAATAGCTAATATGTACGACATGCTTGTTTAATAATTCATGTAGGTAACACTCATTTATTTACATGAATACTTTCGATCACAGTCTCACAACTACATCTTTATTGCTGCTGTCATCATTTGCAGAGACAAGTGCGAATGTGATCAGAATAATATTATCATTACTAGTACAATACATCTACATTGTATTCATTATTAGTTGTCATTAGTACATTAGTGGTGGTATTATAAATTATTATTTGTAATTAGTAATTGTGCATTATCTATGCAGCGATAAAGCGTTAAACTGCGCTGTTGTATGCAAAACAACAACGGTTAGATCTTCTGGCGCCATTTACTAGTTATTATTATTAATTAATTTGCAACGTGACATTTTTATATAAAAGCTGTAATTATATCCCAATTGCTTTGTAGTATTGTGTTTGACCTGATAATTAAATTGATGCATTTGCTGTTTCAAGACCACAATGAAGCAGGTAGCAGGTACACAATCATTAACGGGCTTGCAAAACAAGTTTACACCATATTACAATTGATTGAACATATAAAGTCAACTTATTTGTTTATCACTTAAATTCAAGAATCTTATTAACATAACATTAAATCTTATTGACATTGACTATGTTTAAAAAGGTAGCTACTAAACGTCTAGAATGATCCACTTTCTGGTATTATATAAAGTATATTATTAATGTAAGTTAAACAATTAACAAAATATTACAAACCTGCAAATCAAGAATTATGTTTATAGTATCCGTATATTACGTTACTGTCAATAAGAGGGGTATATTATATTGGGCTTTCATCATAGTTAATATTTAATTCTTTAAGTTGCAAATGTAATTGATGCGATATAAAGAAAATTTATCATCGTGAATATAAGTGTCAATTGAGCTTAGATTCACCAACGCATCATCAGTAACATAATTATACTACCATCTACAATTTTTCAGGTAATGCATTGTTTGTAATATTTTTATTCACAATAAGTAATAATTTGGGTAACGGTTATTGTGAGTGAGTAAATATCCGTAAAATCTCTTTATTTCATCAGAAACAGACACCTAGTTAACTCCCTAAGTTCCCTTACCTTGTATTACACAACAAAGAAAGCATTATAAAAAAATCCTCGAAAAAGCATTGTTCTTACTAAGCGTCAGCGTGCATTCCTTTATATGCAATATTTTTGAATTGTGGTATTAAAGTGACAAAAAATCATGTTTTATTAATTGTATTTACTGCCCAACCTATAGTATACATTTAGTAAATTTGGAAACTCCATTGCACATAACTATATACTTTCATACAGTATTGCATTATAAATATCGTTATTTACATCTGCCAGTGACGCAGCTTTTTTAGCTATAAAACATTTACAGGAGACTTCTTGAAATTTTATTACTAAAAACTCTCACTGTGATCGTCTATTATGATATTATTTGGAAATCGGTACATTATCATAAGTTTTAGCTTTTTGTCATCCGATGTTGGTATTGCAGGAGAGAAATCTCATTTTGTGAAAGATTAGAATAATCTACATGAGAATGTACCAATGCGGCTTACTCGGAATCGGTCGGGAGGATCATGACTGAAAAGACTGCCATACAGAGCCATCTATCGCATCTCAAAGTAAAGAAATGCTATCCCCTTTGGTAGAAACATCTTTATTCTACGAACACACTGATATTCAATTAGAATTTTGCGAATTTAATGTTTTCGTGTTAAATATCGATTCAAATGCATTTAAAAAATGTT
>JABASD010002940.1:0-22944 GCA_019776165.1 Pogonognathellus flavescens
CTAATTTTTTCTGTGTGATGTACAATGGGCCAAAGCATTCACCATGTAAAGTTTCATTCGAATCGGCTTATGACACTTCTGGTGGTTTGCTTGTTAGATAGATAACCAATAGATAGATAATAGATATACACAGTAGTGGAATAAAAATGTTGGTAAAACTGTCTGCTGGCAAGAGAGTGGCACTCTGTATGTAAAATAAGAAAGCTCGTATTTAGAATAGGGACTGAGCCCGTTGAACCCAGCAAGAGGTCCGCTAATATCGGATTTATCACAAAAGTACGACAGGACGACTACTGAACGGAACTGACTGACTATGCAATGCAACTCAAACTCATGAACTGAATAATATCCTGTAATATCCTATTTCTTCATATCAGACTTTCTGCAGCACATAACTACAAACTCTCTACTATGGACTGGTAGACACAGAGAGAACATGGATATATATCCATCTGCCCTGGTTCGCCCTAAGCATAGCAATACTCCTCTCGAAGAACTACCACCACCACTACTACTTACAACTCGCCTCCTGCCTACTCATCTCTCTGATGCACATTCACATTTACAACATTTCTTATTTTCATCCTGTTTGCTAGAACATTGAGTCAGTCTAAGCCAAAGCCAATTCTTTTCCTTTTTCATGTTAGCTATCTCAACTTATAAAACGTCTACTATTATACATTTCCAACATTCAGCTCAAACAGCTTCACTTTTAGTAACTTTTCTCCGCTCTGCTGTCTGTGCTAGTGGTACAAGTCCGTTCCCTGCTCATTTCTATTCATACTGCCTATGAATTTACGAAACCCAGGAGTCAGTTGAATATACTGCGTAGTACATTTCGTACTTTGCAGTAGTAACACTATGAATGTACATGTATGATTGCTTATCCAATCCATAAGTCCTTGTCTCTACTACGTACAAGTAATATATCTGCACTAGCTGTTTCTGCTATTTTCAGTGCCCGCAGCAGCACAGTAGTTAGTATTATACATAGTAGTACTGTAGCAGTAGAGAAAAATAAAAATTCCATATAGACCAACAGACCAAGTCGTATAGTATCAGAAGTATCAGTTTGATTGTATTCAAAGGCTTTGAGGCATATTGACTTTTCACAACTATCCCGGTGCCGTATTTGTTAGACCAGATACAATTCTCTAACTACTCAATGTCTCCTTTCCATCCATAACTTTGCCAAACACACGAGAGACTTCAAAGACAGCAGTAGTGTGCGAAATATAGTTATTTACGCAAATATATTTACTATCATACAAAAGTAACAAGATTTTACTATAAGAGTAGAAAATGTTCTTAATATACATTTTATCAGCCATACAGCAATAAAGTTACAATTGTACTTTAATTTTATTTTAACATTATCATTAGGTTGAATTGAGAAAAAAAAACAATTTTGGACAAGGCAAAGCTTGATATTATAATAGACATGTCAAGTATTTAAAACAAATAAAATGTATTTCAAAGCATTACATTTCATAAGTAAAACAAATTTGAATAGATTTGTGGAGGGCATAGCTGGTTAGAATCCTTTGATCGTAAGTAAATGACGGCCATGGTGTTAAATAGCGGTGTTAATGAATGACACTCTCGGAAACTATTTGTTTGCTTTGAAATTCCTTTGGTTGTAAATACTGAAATGGTATCTGAACACCGAATTGCGTACGACCTTGCAGACAACAAAGAAAGACGGACTGAAACTGAAAAATGATGTAAAGTTATATCAGAGGTATTCATTTATCTGTACACACAAGAAAGAAAACAAAGTATCAATTTAGATAATAGAACAATGGGAAGGGGTCTTTGAGTCTTTCTCAATCAAAAAGCTCATCTGGATGCAAGTCTCGGCTGCAACGTCAGCCGGCCGGCAGACTATGCACTTACTACTTTTTACTACCTTGACAGGAACTATTGAGTGGAGTGACTTGATTTGATTTGACCAGGCACTTACATTTCCCATCTCACAGCTCCTTATATGATTCCCAATCACAACATAGCAGCTTTGGTACAATGCAATACAATTCCAAATCAATTTATTAAAGGCCTAGGTCAAAAACAAGTCCAGATAGATGTGAGAGGGTCCCTTGAAATCGAGTTGGGGTCTCACACACAGCCAGAACTCCAGCTCCGTTTCTTGCTCAGCCGGTTCCTCTACTTCATCAGCCCCAAGGGATGGAAAGCCGAGCCATTACAAATAAAACTTTGTCTACACGGGATAAACTGAAGCATTCATCCATATTCTATAGCGCCTACTTCCATGTGTATTTCTTTATGCCATGGCACTACTAAACCTATATAAATAATACCCACTACTACCCCCATCATTCTGTAATTTTACTTTACCATCATCTCTGTCTGTTCATTACTACTTTGAGCCTCTAGGGCTTCTAACTTTATTTTTTAAATCTTAAATCCCTTGTTTTTTCACCGCTTATCACCCCTCCCCTACTTACGTATGTACGTCATGTGGATAGAAATACTGTGCACGACTTATACAACCTTTCTTATCACCCCAGAATGGAAGTCGAGTAGTAGAGTCAATTCTCGTCAAGTCCAGTCTCTCGTATCTTCTAAGCTCAGCTATAGCAAACTTATACTAACTACTGCAATACACACTACACAGAAATCTACTTGACTTTTTCCCATTTTACAGATTATTTCATTGGAAACATAAAAATACTACCTTAATACCTTTGGCTTACACAACCAACAATGAACATCGTAAATTTACAAATCAACTCGTATAAAATATCTAAGTAGTCATCTTATACAACTTCACAAAGTACAACCAGGTAACATTTTATACGCTGGTTGAATTCCCAATTGTATAATTGTAAAGTATGATTGACGAATCTCCTTTATTTATTCGTTTCTTCAAGTAGAATTATTAAATCACTACAGATAATTTTTCATTTTCCAACAACTACTTAACAAAGCGTGAATTAAAAGGAAAAATTCATTCTGTGTAAAAACCCACATGGAAACTTTAGTGAGAAATTATTAGTAAAATACTAATAGTATTCGTTCTCATCATAATGATAGTGAAAGAGTCAAATCCTTTGCTGAGTCTATACGCTACAACTGGCTAGAAAGGCAAAGGAAGAACGATGTGATGAATATCATGATTTGCATTGCATGGTTCCAACCAGCACGATTTCATTTCATTCAGCCTCGTCGTGAATACTCGAACAAATGGGCAATCCGTGACCTTCATCAGAAGCAAAGAACGAATGAACGAGTCGGTTGACGGCTCTACTCTACACTTCTACTACTACACACAACTCTCATATAATAATCCACACTTACTGGCTAAGTATATGGCTAAAGCTACACAACCATCCGATCCTCACACAACTCATAATGATTCCCTCTACTACTACTACTGCTGCTGATCCTCTTCTAATATATGCCAGCTACGTATATTATTATCAAAGTAACAAAAGTAAGTAGTAGAAGTACACTTCTGAGCATAATGTGTACATCTACAAGGCAAAAGACAGATAATACACACGATATATCTACCTATGTACAGAATTAATACTTGCCCAGCAGTATAATATAGTAATTATCCGCATTGAAGTTGCACAGTAGTATAGAATTCTTTATAGGCAAAGAACTTTGTGCTCTACGAACTACCACTACTTTATCATCATGACAATATTCCACTGTAAATCTGCATAGGAAAAAGGATGAATGCAGTGTACAAGATATATTTGTGTGTTGTCCTGCCTGTCTACTTATTGTTAGTTGATAGTTGAATTCATCACTATAAGCCTTTACTTTACACACTGTACAGTATTACCATGTCATGTCAAGTCAATAATGCTGCGAGTGAAACATGTGTGTCTACTCAAACTACTAAATGTAAGACTAAAACTAACAAAGACTGAAATAATATCTGTAAAATAACCACCAGAAAAGGGACAATCAAAATAACCAGCTTTCAAAAACTTTCCGTAGCTTAAAAATATTTTGATTGTGAAAAACTTCCATATTCACTTTTGTGACCCTTAAACTAATTGAATACTCAATTGAATTAAACCATAATAAATACAAATCAGGTAATCCTGCATCCACCCATAAAAATATAGCTTAATATTTTGCCAATGTATGTTTAAACTTGAAAGAAAGAGCTTGAATAAGATATTGGCAGGCTGAAAATTTGTATGTAGTTTAAAGAGATAGAGAGATATTGTTCATGAAACGTATATGAAGATACCTATCTGTGTGAATATTTAGGAAAAAGCTGAATGTGTTCATGGTTTGAAGACTGTTGAGCGTCTTTAGAATTTCGAGACAGTTTTTTCTGCTTTGAAATGCAAAGCTTTGATACAAAACAATAAGAACGAATATAATTTAAGTTTCCTGCGAGAATCATTACTAGAACAATTGGTATTTGTTTGACTTATCTGTAATCTGGCAAACACAAGACGTGATAATGGTATACACACAGAGAGAATCTACATAGAATAGCCATATTATATCCGTGGCTTGTATGAGTCCTGATTTGTATTGAAGGAAAACATACAGTTTTGTGCATGCAAAAGGATTTGAAGTATATACTCATCACATGAAGCAGTGAATTGCAAACAGAGGTGACATGACTCGAAAGTAAACTTATCAGACTATGCACAGTCTAGTCTCATCGCATGGTCTCACAACTCTTCGTGTCTTCTAGTGTCGCTTCCTTAATTTCATTTTATATTGCAAGTGCAAGGTTGAAGAAAATTACAATTCTTAACTTCGGAATGGCAATTTGCCGAAGCTCAACTTACGACTCATATTCTGTGAGCTGTAGTATACTCTTGAGTCATAGTCATAATAAGCCAACTCAACTCAAGTACACATCAAGTAAAGTAAGTGATGTAAGCTGATGGAAACTGCGATGCAAGTTTAATGCAGTACAATGCATTGCATGCATTTTTCATTTTCCTACCTTACCTACCTTACCTTGAGAGTCCAGGAAGGTAGGGGTGTAAACTGGGGACATACATACAACTAGTACTGCACGTACCTCCATACATTCTTCTTCTATATACTTAAATAATATCTTCTGCTATGTGTATACAACACACACACAACAGAAAGTACCTCAAACAGCTACACATTGTACCAGGTATATATAGCTCCACACTATAATATGCATACTATAAAAGCCAGTTCAAACATAACTACTACCACCAGCAGCACTCTGTTCTTCACAATATTATAAATTATACATATTCTGCCGTGCCTTCAGTGTTTAGTTGCCTGTGTATTATTTCCAGTGGGTATATTATATACTACAGTGCCAGAGCTACTACTACTACTACTACTACTACTACTACTCTTACTACGACTACTACCATTATTACGGCATTCACATTCACTCTCCTCGAGTCTCGACTTTATTTTATTTTACGTTGCTATCATATCATGTAGGTATGTATTGTAAACTCAAGTCTACGTAGGTGGAGTGTATATGAAGTATGTATTCTGTATACGAAGGCTTTTTGTAGGTAAATGTTGGTTTGTTATGTACAATGTACATGACATTGCATATCCCCCACACACTATTGCAGTTGTATAGTGATGTGAGTAAAAGAAAATCTCATTCTTAACACAGAGGCTGTAATATAATCCAAAATAAAAGATACACACGGCAGTTTTTACTAGTTACTACTCTCTGTGTAACTTTTATCACAGCTAAATTCACTCACTCTCTCACACAGATACACAACACACACACTAACATTGAACATTGTCCATAAGAGTAGAACGTGGTATTAGATTGGCATCCACCTGAAGTTACCTAAGGGAGGATTCCATTCTTTTATTTTCAATTCATACATACAATGATTTCTTTCACGTATACGTAAATACGCATAGAAATACATAAAGTATATTATACTTTTACTATAGTAGTGCATATAGACATTCGTATGTTCGTTGCTTATATATAAGGCACAGAGATTATACTATTCAGACTTTACGCCTACATTACTGTGGTACCTTTAGCAGGCTACTATACGTGGAATACTTCCAGACTTGATACAGAGTAGAGTAGAATACTATATAGCTACAATATAATCTATCATCATCATCATCATCATCGTGGTTAGTTTGTTTCCAAGTACGATGTTGCTGTTCTGTATGCAAGATGTACTTAGGTATACATTTATCCCTTCTCTGTAATTTTTCTGTCTGTTTTGTGATTAGTCTTGAATCCTATTTCTTAGGTATATATACTTTAACACAAGGACGAGATCTGTAAGAATTGCAATTTACCATACGAAAAACAAAAACTTGCCCAGAAGAACAAATGCACAAGTCAAATCACAATGCTAATATCCATACTACCTATATGTAAAAATTCATTCATAAAACATGGAAATGAAGCATGATGCGTCGCTTCAGTAAATATTAAGAAACATTACAGCTAATTTAAAAACATGTAAGTATAATACATTACATAATAATACATTTTACATTTTTTGACGAAATAATTGTAAGACAATAATGTGTAGTGCAAGTCAAATATCTCAAAATGGAGAAGTTTCTTAAGAAGTTCCTTCAATGCACCTAACTTCAAACTCCACCCATTTTCAAAGCGTAAAAAGGCTGCTATATGTTAATATTATGCTTTGCTACATTCCTTGTCTGTAATTGCACTTTAGACCAGGAAAGGATGCATTTAAAATTCAAAATTCGATATCTGCCTCTAATATTACGCATGTGTATGTAATTATTTACTTCTGATTTGCGTATGCCATATTCATATTGATTGAAGGTATATCATTAACTATTACAACTTTGAGAAGATAATAGTTTTACGATATTATTTACCTACTCTCTGTTTGACTGCGGAAATCAATTATACTACGAATATTTAATATCCTATATAACACATGGCACTTCTACATTGATGCAAATAATATAGTACACACCTATGTGCAATGTATCGTTCAACTTACTTCATGAAGTTATTTTTAGCAAAATTAAATAATAGTATGATTGATAATACTGCATTCAATACCATTCCTACATTTGTACATACATATTAGTCATTGCATGATATGATGTTATCGTGTAGTCACTTTTCGCCAATTTTATCATCCATCACAAACAGAATAAACAAAATGTAATGTACTTGCCAACTTGAGTTAACAAAAATAATACCGAACTACTACAGAGGCATTATGTGTTGGAAAAACTATTGGCACTACTATTCGTAATACGAGGAGCAAAGTTTTATATAGACTAAAACTCAATAGATATAAGGTATGAATATATATCTGAATTGATACAATCACAAACAAACAAGACTCGACCTGGGAACCATTATTAAAACTTTTTGCGGTGGTATTTTAGTTGCAACTTTAGACTGGAGGAAGAGTTTAATTTATTTAATGAAGAGAAAAAACATTCAGTACTTCTGGCGAGTTTAAAAATTCAGTGTTGTATGCCAATGGCAAAACCAGCTGCGTTGTTTCTGAAAAGTTGCAACTAAGTAGAAAGTACTGTATGTATGAAAGTACACTGGACGATTATTAATTTACAAATGCCATTATAGACTTTACAGAAAAGTAACTTCCTGGGAGTTGCTTACAAAACCGCCACACACGTACACAGCGCGTGTAATTGTGCATCGGTAAAGTAGACGAGTATACGGTAAATACTAAATGCATACCTAAGGTGATTGTTTTTAATATATATACTGTTTGCACATCCGTTCTTACTGTAATGGCTTACTATTACTTAAATTCCACACTTTTGCAATTATATTAGCAAAACTGTCGGTTTTGTAATATTTCCGATTCAGCTATTCCAACAAAGGCTAAGAAAGTTACCAAACTGGATGGTGGAAATCAGATAAAAAGTTTTTCCCCGTTTTTTTATTTCTTGCGTTACGTTAAATATTGTATCTAAGTGGATTCAATTATTGTGTCATGTTATTTTATGCCAGAAAGAATGTCAACGTCTCTGCACGTACATACCTTATTAAAGTTGTAGGACACAGACAACCGAGTAGCTCCCACACACACTTTAAAAATGTAAGCATAGGAAAACCACACTGGACATTTCTCAACTACTACAGCAAGTACTTAGTCATTAGTTAAATCATGTTGAATTTTACATTCGTGCAGCTCTGAAATAATTCTCTCTCTCTCTCACGACGAAATGAAAGTTACACTTGTGTTCAACGTAGACAACAGCAGATTGCTCTTGTAAATGTAATTTTGAAAATATCCGAAAAGAAACACGACCAGCCTTTCTGAACTATATACAGTAGACTGGCTGCTGCAGCATGGACTATTGTATTTCCCAGGCGGAATTTAAATGAACAAGTGAAAGCACAGCATGATTTCTGTGAAAACGAATATCAGATATAAATAGATATGCTGCATATTTGCATAAACCAGCAACATCACATATATCCTCCTCCTAAAACTGAATGTATATTTTATATGCTTGGCAGAAAGAAAGATGGTCTTGACGGGACAGAAAATGGAATCGAATATGATGGCTGCATAAATTTTTCATATGGTAAAATGAAATCGTGATCCTGTTAGCTTCGACTCATGTGTCTTTTGCCTCGCCTGAGCAACTGGAGTACCTAGTTTATACTGATGTGACTTTAAGCTTGCCAGATTCTATGTTGTCTTCGGTTTGTATGTATTTATAATATGTTTGTTACAACAGCTAACCTTACATATCACAGCTTCAGTCTTACTGAAATAAACTTGCACTCAGTCAAAACTGCTATTACACTTTGCAGAATTCGAATACTAAAAGAGACATGATATATATACAACCTTTACTGTATATACACCATGCATAAAGGAAACCGAGAAAAGGTTCGACCTAGTTACGCTTACTTCAGTTTGCACGTTTGCAGTTTAGCTAAGCATGCTGCTCCTGCTCATTCTTTCCGTAGTAAAGTCGTACTGTCCTCGTATACTCCCAGGCATATGCTTGACTAGACTCTGTACTGTACTCATGTCAGCTTTGCAAACTTCAGTTGTTCTGTCTTCATTTGTATGTAATACGTAATACACTACTGTACACTATGGAATAAGCTCGCTAGGCTTATACTGAGCTGGTTGTACATCTACAACATTCAGATAAGCTATGGAAAAGTACCCAAACCATAAAACTATAAGCTATTCCTCAAAACTGTTTCATTTAAAAGAAACGGCATGAACTAATGCGATACGATGATATAACTGTTGTAATGTTTTGCTTTTAGAGCTTATTTTTATGTATTATATCTATTAACTGAACTACATATTATATATCTTCAAGATTATTATTTCAATTTCATTAGCGAGTGGGGAATTTAATATAAACAATAATTATCTCTGTGTATCAAAAAACGCTGCAACTTAATCTGTAATCAGCCAACACTTAAAATGCTATCTGCGTCAAAGGTTATCTCATTCAGTTTTCTGCGCTTTACGCTGTTTATTTAGAATGGGAAATACCAATACCATAAATACACTTGGAGGATTCTGCAAATGTGCACATCAAATTCGTAGTGGAAGAATTACAAATATTTGGACTTCAAAGCAAAAAACCGATATCACTAAGATATTAGCAGAGTAAACTCACTTGACCTCATTACTTCCTACTCACTCTTATAAAAATTTTACTACATTTTGCCAAATTCTACATATCCAGCACACAAAATTGTAGTTCAATGAAAACTATCATTTTCCTAAAGGTTTACTTTTACCTTTTGGTGTTTGTAGAAGTCTAGTAGAAAATCGATGACAGAATAAATTATTATCTACTAAGTTCTTGATACAGATTTGGAAGTTGCCGTTTCCTCATTCAATGTGGATATAGCAAAATGTCTTTGTTCTATTTAAAATTACAATTCACAAACCTCACATAGTTTCATGTAAATATATTTTACCAAATAATAAGTAAAGAAGGCCAGAAAGGCAACCTCTATCTAGTAGGAAGTACGACACAGTCAGTGAAGAACATATCGATCCGTAAGCAACCTTTAAATGCTTGTACACATTTTATATATAAAAAAGATTATAAAATGCGTGAACAACCAAACGCCAACCTTACATAAAAAATTCGTACAAGAACAGAAATACATTCCTACCGTAAACAACAATAATTATAATGCTATTACCTTGCAAATATTATGTAGTACGAGTATATGTTTCAGTTTACCTATGCATAATTCTGAATTTCTTATTCACTATAGACTATAATGGTTCTTGTGTTTGCACAGGTAGGAAGTTATATGATATTGACAATTTAAATCGTCTCCTGACTGTCTAAAACTATAATAATACTTACTACTGTACTAATAATGGTGTTTAAACATCTCTTACTTATATTTTCTCCGTCTGGAAAGTCGTTTGTATCTCCACTTTCGTCGTCAGACTCTGTACCAGAGTCGTGGTCGTCCTGAGCCTGCAATCAAACAAAAATGTCCAAACATTAGTCCAATTCATACTTAAACATGTTTTAAAACCAACGCATTCGCATTTAACGCATTCAGATCGCATTCCACATTATTAAAACGCTTCATACCACAAAATACTTTCTTTCCAGCTAGACGTATTCAATTCTCTCATGAAAAACGTGCCTGGTGATACTTCCTTCGCTTACTATAGGATACCATGAAAAATAGAATTATGTACGAGTTGGGTTCTGTGCGTAACGACAGGTTACTTATCATTTGATAAAATTAAGCAAGTTCTATTCTACTCTACATAAAATCGGATGGAGGACATGTAGATAAGGACATTTCTCTCTGTAATATTTAATCCAGCAGGGTTTTTGTGTTTGGTAATGTAATGTGAGTGCGTATACAGAGTAAAGAATAAAATAGTGGAGCCATTTTGATTCGGTCCTCCTCCATTCATCCATTCCCATGCTTTTCCTCTATCTCGTCATAATGGCACTACTAGGGCCTTTCATGGTATCGTTTGTCCTGGCTCGGCGAATTCTTCCTTCGCTTTTCCTTTCTATAGTTTAGTTCGGCTCTCTTGCCTGCATTTCGGTGAGCATTGGAGTCAATCAATAAATGCAGCCTCAGCTCTACTACGACTACTACTACTACCACCACCACTACACACAACCACTACTACTGCCATTATTCTTCACTACTACTACTACGACGATACTCACTACTTACTATTACTACTACTACTCACTACTGCTTCCCTATGCATGAATATAATGTGTGTGTAAGTAGTTGACGTCGTATCGCACGTAGTAAAGCTACATACATTCGAAGCACCACCACCACCAGGAAAGTCTTTCACAAGGAACAGCAGCATACCACCAGGAGAAATTGTAACACTATTCTGTACAGCAGCAGCAGCAGCAAAACAGTATACACTGAACACTTTTTACTATACGTTTTTCGGTCGGATGTGTAAAAGTTGCTTCACTTGTAGTTTTCTCTAAGTTCAACGGGTATTCTAGTGCATGAGCGATATTACTGAGAAAAAGCACAGAAAAGCGAACGTGCTAGAAACTTGATACATCTTAAGACTTACTCTGGAAACAGAGTAACTATTGTATAAATATAATTCTTTCCCTGCCTTTCCTGCACTTTGAATTCTGACGTCGAATGCATGGTAAGAGAAGAAGTAGTGGCTGTAGTAATGCTACTAGAGAACTAGTAACAGGCCATATTCAATGCACGGTGGAAGTATAGTATTCATTTTATTCTTCTCGTTTTTCACTCCTGCAAACGAGCATCCAGAAACAGAGAAATCTCAACTAAACGGAGTAAAAGTAAAATTTAGCGCACACATGGATATAACAGCCCATTCAGCTTCAGTTTAACTAACAATTCACTTTCACACACACACAGCATATAAGTAATTAACTTCGTTAATAGGAAATGTTACCAAATACCTATTGTATATATATATACTATACAGACTGCTGCAAATAAAAATATTATCATAAGCCTTTTAGATACATACATTTATAGTGCTACAGCAGCGGAAACAAAGAATTGCATTCAGAATGAGTTGAACTCACAGGAAAAAGCACACACAAGTTTTTTGATAATTTCTCCTCTGCTGACATTCAACTTTTCAACTGAACCTCTGGAAAGAGGAAACCAGGCGAGGCTTGACGCACCCGGTCAAGTCAACTCAAAACCAAGTCATTCAGCCGGCATTTTCCTTCAAAGTAAAATTGTATGGATTGACCGTGCTCTAGTAGTTGTAGAGCTAAACGAGAAAAAAACAAGGCCTACAACCTACAACCTGGTCGATGGAAGGAAGGTACTGCAACTCCTTACTAATATTACTCGTAGTGTGTGTTATATAGAGCTTGAAGGAGAAATACCCTCATGATATGAAGTTTGTTTTCCTTTTTAACTTTCAGAGTTCAACTATAAACTCAACTTGAATCTGGGTAGTTGTCTGCGTACAGAGTTTCACCATGGTATTTTCCTACCTTCCCATTCTTTTTCCTCTCCTTGCTATAACCCACGTCAGCATTTTCACATTCTCAGCATCCATCCAACTTGGTTTAGTTCGGCTCTCGTCTAATGTATACGATGTCTATCCTCTAGCCTGGTCCTGGTTTCGGTTAGCTTCATTTAGCTTACTATCCAACGAATTCAATTGATTCAGCTAATGTTCCATGTTATGGTGTGCCATTTTATACACGGTGGTGGTAGTAGTAGAAGCGCAGTGCAGTGTAGTGTAGAGTTGCACACTGCCAAAAGCTAAAATCCATGAAAGCAATTCCGTAGCGTCTTTAGTTGCGAAAGTGCAATACTTTTCAGTTCAATAGAAACTTTCAACCAACAAACTTTCATAGTATAATTTTTAAAGCTAGTTTCGTATAAAGTAACCTGCTATATATAGATATTTACCTTTATCAATAGTATTACACAACATTCACATATATACATACAAATTCAATACTGTGGAGGTGTATCCAACAGAAAATAATTTTCAAAAAATGACTTGAAGAAACCTTCAAATGTTCCAACAAGAAAATACCTTATGGACACACCTCTCTTTTTCCTTTTGACAAGCTTGAGCTGCATAATCCTTTGCGTGCGAGTGAAATTTGGGCAGCAACAAAAATACCATGCAATTGATTCCGCATGCCTTAAAGCCTGCATGACATAAAAATCCGGTAAAGTCAATGCAACACTATTTCAACCCTCCCAGTTAAGGATCCTTCACACTACGTTTGTATGCTTTCGCTACAATCACATAGGACAAAGTACACATTGGTAAATTTTGTGTCTTCATTCTTTGTTCACATCCACCTCCCGAAGAACTAAAACCAAATCGGATCAGTCACATATTCTGTGAAATGTTACCTAATATAAGTAACGCATTACTATTTACTTAGCTACCCGGCCTTTTCCTTTCGCCTGGTTTGACTTGCCTCTGCCATTGTACAGCTTCTTCTGTCTCTGACGACAGTGTCTACGTATGCATGGATATATAAAATATGTTATGTTGTTCATTCGTCCACAGAATCGGTGACATTTCAAGTCACCTTGCCTTTTACTACTCAATCTAAGCATAGAAAGGAACAACTCACACCAATATCCACTTTCCCATCCTTCCACACTAAAGTACCTACGTCTCTCTAACCATGAAACGTGCATGAATACATTTTCCCTGGAAAAACTTTCATATTACAGTAAACAAGCGACAGGAGAAGAACCCTAGCTTATGGAACACGTCCCAGGCAGTCAACAGACAGATAGTTGTATTTGTATTACTTCCTTCGTCTCCTCCTACTTTATCCGTTCATACATAGATAATTCAGCGAACGCCTACCTCTTCCTTCGGCAATATTCCGAGTTTTCGGACTAAAGGTCTTGGCTTTACTTTACTTGACTGTCGTGTCGACAGGAAAGTCTTGAGTGAGTCGAACAGAACGGAAAAGAAAGAAAACTGTCGCTCCTAAGTACTAATGTAAGCATCTTAAATCTCACGAGAAAAAACGAAAACTCCTTCCAACGTCATCATAATGCTTCCCTTTCCTCTGTCTATTCTCCTGTTTCTTTTCCATACTACAAAGACTAGAACTACACACAGAAAATCGAACCTTCACCCGAATACACTTCTACGACTCGCGTCGTCTTTCTTCACGATAATACTAGAAATTCGAGGATTTAGCCATACATAGTACAGAGAAGAGTTGTTGCTTTACTTCCTACTCCTATGTACGTGGCAAGTCTTACTTTGATGTTTCGTTCAGTCCTCTACTCACAGTCAGACAGATCACACAGGAGGAAGCAATGGTAAAGTCCAACCGAAAGGTTTTAATTTTGTATTATATGCATGTATTATAGATCTTGCCTTCCAAAACTCAACTCATAGCCCAACACATCAGAATACAACACTCCCCGTGAGCTTTCAACATTTTCCAACTCTACACATTGTAGTATGAAGGTACTAGGGGAAATATTTTTACGTTACATTACATCATCTGAACAGCTCCAACTTGTCGAACATTTCAGTCCATGCTAACACACCATCGTCATATCATATCACACAAAAGCAGACAAAATATTTTTATATAGAAGGCAGCAGGAGCAAGAGATAGAAGAAAAACTGTTTAAGGCTAATAATATTATTATTATTATTACAGTATGGTACATTGTATCGCTCGTGACCTGTACATTTGGAGCTTATTTATAGCATTAGCATCATCATTCAATGCCAATCCAATAAGAATTCAAGTTGAATTTTAACTCGAACTCTGCTTCAGTTTTCAATACACACAATCATGTCGGCCTATGGGAATTGAAGTATGATATGTCTAAAGCTTACCTGAGTATCTGCCAGTGTATTATTCATTGTGTATATATATCTTTGTGTACCTACTTATAATATATCTTTTCACTATATAAATATACGATGTAATGTGAATACACAATATAATCCTGTGTAATACAAACCGTGGTGTTATATTATTCTATTCACTAACTCAAACTCACAGTGTACTGTACACGTGTACACAGTAAATGCAGATAAATTTATATAGAAATAAGTAACTCTTAGCAATGATGATGATGATGATGATACGTCCACTACCACTTCTACTATTACCACTACAACGACCGACTACTATATGCTGTTGATGACGATGATAATCACGATGATAAGTTTGAGCTTTGTTGCCTCGCCTCAAATAATGTGTTATCACTATTGTGTGTCTTCTTTCAATTTACGATACGACAACCGCAGCAGAAGCTTCAGCCATCATTTCCACATCATACTTTACACAACCATCACATCCTCCTGCCCCTTTATCGTTTCGCATTATTACTAATATATTACAGGAGCAGAGGAGAGAGAGAGAAAACGATACGTATTCGCCATAGATTCGTTCTTACGAGAACGAGGATATAGAGAGATACTTATTACAGGCCAAGCACTACATGTATCTTAACAGTAAAGAGCTCAGCGTCATTGCAGATGATAATGGGACAACATCATACAACTCACATTACCTTTATATTATCCCAACAGATTCACAATCACTGTCTGTATACCAACACAACAATCGACAATGCAACTCACAGAATGAAATGGTCAAGCTTAGAATATAAATCTTACTATAACTTATAACTCTACTACAGATAGAGTGTGCTTTGCTTCACATCCTTGTTCGAGTCATTAATATTGCTACCATTCAAATTCTAATACTCCATTTTGTTCTCTATTAAGGGAAAATGTATTTAAATGTTTAACTATTCCCTATTTTTAAGTAAATGTAAATTAACCCAATTTTTAATGAGACACGAGGAAGATATTTTACAAAAAGATAAAAATTTATTTCCATTCTAAATGTAAATTCTTGCAAAATTTCGCATCATAAATATATACCAATACAATTGCCCTTCCCTATACATTTTAAGATGTATTGCTTAGTGTTAGAAATATACTCATTCTGAGTTGTAATGCTATTAATATAAAAAACACGTCTTGTACAGCGTTTATTGTATGACAGGATGTTTCTATATGCTTAATGCATAAAGTTCCATTTGAAATGTAAAGAAATGTGTTATCTATTACTTGCAGTATATAGCTTAGGACGTAAAAGAACCACCAGCAAGATGTAAAGGTTCGTTTCAACTAGCGATAACGATAAGTTAAATGTACATCACATGCAAATAATGTTTAAGCAGTATAGCATGGCACAATTCAATTCAAATAAACATAATAAATATACTAGGGGTACAACATAACTAACATCACACACGCCTAAAGAGTCTAAAGTGCATACAGAGATTTGTAATGTACACCACCAGCATAGCAGACAAACGTTTAATATGCAATAAATAATGTTTTCAGTTTTCTCTTAGCAAATTTGCGTGTAAAGTTCAAAAAGTTATATAGCCGGAACAATAGAATCTAATTAGGAGAAATTCTGAATTACAAAGTCACACACAGTCACTTGTACATTTCGTAGTTGAAATCATACAGGATCTGTATCTGTAGTTTGTCTTGCCTATAGGCTAGTAGACTTGGAAAGAATGCTACACGTACAGTTTCCTCTGTCTCTCTAGTAAAATGTTCATACTACGTACACATAACATAAAATAATATTATAGCTTCTGCTCCTGCTTCTATTACAATAATGTAGAGTTGTTCTCGCATTGCAAGAACGACTATTTACCACCACGTCATACTCCTACTACTATTACTACTACTACACAACGAGATATTACTACGTTCTGGTCTTAACATCGTAGTAGTTGTAGAAGTTGCAGTCGTAGTGGTATACTTTTCCGCAGACAAAACAGAGAGATACTTGAAAAAACCGTACGATAGGTACAGCAATATCATTTGGCATTTACTACTAGGTAGTATGAGAACTCTACTACTACTACTACTACTACTCGCAATCAGTAGTAAACTTACTACTACTACACTATGGCAAAGGCAATGAGTAAAAAGAATAGTCGCAGTCAGTCGTGTTGCATGCATACAGATACTACTAGGAGTGTTACGGCATACATTATAATATTATCTTCGTCTATACCTATACCTAAATACTACCTGATACTTATAATTTATGCCACCTACCTTAATATACATATACCTACTTATTCGTAATCACTCTAGGTAATGCCACGTACCTACTGGCATTATTGCATTCAGAGTGTTACACACGAAGCAACAGTACAGTACAGCTAGTAGTAATATTGTACACATTGTATGGTAGTAGTAGTAGTAGTGCAAACACAGTACTACTATACTACTTGTACAATGTGTACTACGAATCTTTACTCGGTTTGAGTTGAATCTCATCAGTCTCGCGCATCACATCCAACATGAGCCTCTGTCATAAATGTTTGAGTAGATGCACATCTCAGCTCTGTGTCATATTAAATTAACCGTTCTTTAACGGGGATCTCTTTACACAACTCACTCGCATAATAATATAACATCACATCAAAGCAAACTCCTTACAATAACATAATAGACCAGGGACTACTACCACTACCAGGTATTACCATGTATATTATATGAACGATTCACACTATAGCTGAAACTTGCTGTATATCTCCGTGGCCTCGGTACACATGATTCAGTAAAGTCAACTTACGATTACTACTACTACTTCGTGGATTATATACAATATAAAACTGCCTATATAGTAATAAATATGTTATACTGGTAGAAAAATTACATTTTGTCCTCCTTTAGTAAAACTGTTCAATTTACGTTCACGTTTGTATTGTATAGGAGAGCCATGGCCACCTTTTACTACTCACCTGCCTAGCCTGGTATACTTAACCTACGAGAGACTCTTAACTCGAATCCTATTGCATTTTGCATTAGTTAACTTGCACAGATAAGATAAGACAGTAGTAGTTTCAGAATATTATTCAACACCGTAATATTTTAAGTAAGTTGCATTATTAAACTGCGTTCCTCCTGGTGGAAACTCGTTCAAAATAAATGCAATGTAGCGTGTGTTATACTGTTGTAGGATGAAAACGGAAACACGACATAATATGTAATGTAACTAAGTAACTACTAGAAAAGAACAGACACAAGTCTGGTAGTACTACAAGACTGGCGGATTGTAGCTATTGTACTTTATTATAAAGTAACGTTAAAAAGTCTGAGAAGGAAAAGACAATCCCAGACAGGCTACAATCACACTGAAACGAACTTGTTTCTTACGCTCCAATGTAGCTTGTCAAGTGTCAATATTTTTCTCGTCCTTTTCTATCTGTCATCATCAATGGCCTTTCAAACATAACGCTCCATTCATTTACGATTGCATTGTACAAATAACATCCCCCGTCCCATGAAGGACATGCAGCTCATATACCTATGTATGTACATGAACACATTGAATTTTATTCTGCATATATTTACCACAGGTAAAAAGTTATTACTACGACTGCCTACTACTGAATGCATGTTTTCTAACTATTATAGCATTATGTATATTTGTATGTAGACACATTGCAATACATAAATTGCTTGCATGGTAGTATTTCATCTGTAAGTGTCGTGTCATGTCACTAACTGCAAACTGATGTTTCTCATCCTGTGTATAATGTAATGTCGTACGCCTTCAAACATTTCTTTCGTATAATTTAACTGAGGCTAAAAAGTTTGTCGTTAACTCATCAGAAGAGAAGACAGCTTTGCTAGTATAAGTGCATAATATCTACTTTATGACAAACCCTGATTACACTTATGTACAAAACAATATAATATGTGGACTACTATGGAGAGTCTATCAGCACACACACACACACAACAGAAAAATTAACGGAGTTGATGTATGTCCTCCTTGTACTGTAATATGGACTGTGTAATACTTTTTTAAGCTTGCTATGGCATTTATAAGAGACAGAAAGACAACTTGCACAAAAACGATTCTTTATCATGCATATCAATACTTATGTATTTTTCAACTGTGATACTGCGCTTACGTATTTATGTATATTGCATGCACCGATACAGCATGGGACTGACACATGATTCCAAATACCCTTATTGTTTATAATATGACATTTACTTTTCTTCTTATAACTTATGGCATGGCTAACTTAATGTTGTACATACTACACTATACTGTATATATATATCTGTAATCTACCATTTTAGTATATAAAATATGTATGTGTAAATGTACGTAAGCATGAAATCGTTTTCTGTTCTTTATTTTACTAATAAGAACTGTATTTAGTGAATAGGCAGTTCTCTCTCTGTGTGTGTGTATGTAAAATAATTTAGTTTGACACTAACGTTTATGTGCTAGGTACATGAAGTATATAAACAGTTTGAAGTGGAGCATGTCTAAGAAATATTTCAACCTCGAACAAAAAACAATTTCGCAATCTCATTGTTAGTTCGTTGTAAATTAGCTTCGGGCTTCCTATCTATATGTATTTCATTTGAATCAGGCTGAATTTAACTCATTTCTAAAAAGGCTATCTATAGGTTAAATTCTGAGCTCTCTCCAGCACTCACTGATAAGCTTATGGTTATTTATTTCCTAGGATGATATTTAAATTGCAAGAAAACGTTTTCACATTATAAACTTCAACAAATTTTATCGTACACAAGCTCTGTACCACATTATAAAAATAGATACGAACACTTGATGTCTCGTCACTGTCATCCACCAACCGCAAGAAACTAAAAACGATCGAAAACACCGATGTGTTAGTCATCGCATCACCATGTGAAAACAATAACGAATAAACTTTACAGTCTAACCATACATAATACAAAACAAGATAACAATTGTAAATTAGTCATTCAGGATATATGTAATGTAACAAAAATGTCAATTTTTAGTACAGTAGACACACAGTACAAGTGTACTTGTACTTCTACGCTGTATGGTGTACGAAAGCTTTTTCTTACTGAACTACTTTGTGTACATTTTGTTACAACTGCATCACGGAAGTGCAGATATGGATAGTGTAGTAAATTTATTATTGCATTTGAATAAATATATGTGATATTTTGTGGTTATGAAAACATTTCGGAATATATATAGTACACCATGGTTAAGAAATGATAAGGAAAAAGCAGGGCGGACTGAGACTTGTATGTATTGTGTACGCTTTTAGTTTGAAGAACGTCGAGTACCAGAGTGTCGTAGAGTTCATTTCAATATTCTCCGACACGAGGAAAAGGAAGACCAAAGAGCACAATACAACACCATAGTATTCTCGCAAAGTATGCATGTAGAGTAATATAATATTAGATTCCCTAGGAAAGCAGAAAAACTTTAGTTAAAGGATGTGTTTGTGAGTGTACAGTAAAGGAAGAGTTTATCCTCTTCCATTATATTTTATCCCATCCTATGCTTTTGTGTTGTAAGTGTTCTCGCTATCTTGAACAGCTTTACTCGGCAAAAACGCTGCGAGTAATGTAGGTAGTATACATTCACAGAAAAAAGGATGACCCAACAACCAACGAAAACACTATATACTATACATACTGTACACTCTGCCACATCCAAGTCTTTCTTACTCTCTGCTCCTTTCTTAAAACTGTTTTAGATCCCAGCACAAAACCATATCATCTACGACAGAATTCTACTACTTTTACAGATAACTCTATATCTCGTCACTTACACCACAATATAAACTATACATCCTTCTTCGTTCGAGTCATTACACAAATACCTACTGTATACAGAATCATTTTATAGCAAGTATCGGAATACATTGCAATATTGTCTATATATACATACCTACTAATGTAGTCTGTCCTTCTTCGATACAATCATAACGTATTGTGTATAAGTAGTAGCTATATATAGAAAATCTGTATTTGGATGTTTCTACAGTAGGGTATACCGTTTCTAGCACAAGACGAGGCTTGACTTGACTTTACACAATCTATCTATATACATACGGATGCTATTTTGACACGGCCACACTCACATGGACACTTGTACTACTTAATATCATACGTAATACAATACAACTCACATAGAGAAGTCAATTTTGGTCGTCCATAATAATACGACATGACATGACTCTGGTCACTTCACATTCGTCTTACTCTTCTAGTCCAGAGACACACCAAGAAAGAAGTCTCCGTGTGCACACGGGACCAAAAAACCAAATAATATAACCAGAGAGAAGTATAATATACTTGCCTATAAAATACCTAGACGGTTGAACTGAGAGAACCAATACATTGTGTATGTGTGAATGATCGTTGGTCTGTCTCTGTATAATGCTGCAAGTGCTAGCCTGCGTGGCTAGGCAAACTAAGTTAGTAGACATGGAGTCATATCGCAGAATTGCATTACATTAAGTAATAGCTTGAACTGAACTCGAGCTTCTCTCGCTGTAATATGTAATACGAAGCCGTATTTTAGTATCTCCGAACAGAAATAAAAGTAGAGTCAGTAGTGGAGTAGCAATGGTATGAATTGTGATGCTGCTGCTGGTAAGTTATGTGCTGAATATACTATTATTTTTCGTTCGATGATATCTCCAGAAAGAAGAATGCTATATATTACACACACATAGTAGTATCACATAATATGTAATGTTTTGTTAGCCCAAGCCTGTTTTGATGTCGAATGGTTTGGCCTGGCAAAACTTGGCTTCGATTTTAGCTATGTCCACTGCAGAAATGGTTATGGAATTGTATATACTACAGCTACACATATATAATATGTATTACAAAATTGTACTTACATATTGTAGTATTTCATTTTATGGTGGAAGGAAAAAAGCAAGAAGGATGTGTTGTTTCTACATGTACATGCAATTTAATATGAGATGATAGCATTTAGGCATGTTTTATGTAGTTCCGTTTTGCTTCGGTCAGAGTCAAATCATACTATGCCATTTTACTACTTTACTTTTTGGTATATTTAGCAGTACATGGCACAACCAATGCATTTTAGTAGTCCTTATGTATATACTACATGTATATACACTACAATTATTCTTTGCAACAAATATAGCATGGAAATTGAAGATAGCATAAGCGACCGAAGCTAACTAAACCAACAGATTGTTATGTTGTACATATTCACGTTGCACAGAGCGATGGAGCTATTCATTCCATCTTTTTACGTGCGATCATACATTACATTGAATCAGCGACAGAACATAAAATTCTAAATGGAAGATATGATGACGCATGGATGGAATGGAATTACTGATTCCTTTACGACTCGTGCACTTAATTTGCCGATACAGATTGACAAGCTAAATGTAAATGTAAAACGAGGTGATAAAAAGAATTGAAGGGAGAGATGGATGGACGGCTAGAACTTGTGTAACATAACACAGACTCCTTTCAGCTCCACTCTTACACAGCAGACAGATACTAGTCAGTTTATTATTAATGGTATGCTTGTCTTTGAAAGTTCTTGTGTATTATTATTACAATTATTATTACAGACTAGTGAGACTAGTCACAAATAGCATCGTACACATTAAAAACACCATAATATACATAACTTCATAATGCCCCGATGCTACCACTACTCCTACAAAAACACTACAACTCTGTACAGAATTTTACTATCAAAGATCCTGTCTCTCTATATGTCTGTCCAGCTTTTGCTGCCTTTTCCTCTACTAGTATAATATAACTCGTAATACTACTACTACTACTACTACCTTACTCACTTGCTAGAGTTTTTTCTCTATTACTTTGCTGTTGTGTAGTGGCATGACATAGTCTGACTTGGCTGTGTCAAGCTTGACTTTAACATATACTTCACTTTTTCCATTTCAATCTATTTACCACATCATACATGTTCCACATATGACAAGACAAGATACTTGACTTCACTTAGCTCTGCCACACTCTCCTCTACACTCTCTACACATACAACAAATAAATCCACAGCCTATTCCTATATTGAAAAGATGGAAGGTCTTATGCGGCCCAATAAAGTACACAGTATGTCAGCGGGGGAGTATGCCAAATGCTCCTGAACCCTTTCCTATTCCCCCAAAATAAA